>JASAND010021422.1:0-295475 GCA_030248195.1 Trissonchulus latispiculum | reverse complement strand
GGCCGGAGTGTATTCACCAGTCGGAGCACGTGTTACTATACGGAAACAGTCCTAAATTGAGCCCAACAGTTCACTTTACCGTCCTAAATCTGCACTTCAAAAGCATCCTCATACACAAGCTACTAGAAGTCATAGCTTAAATGAAATACTGTTCCGAGGATCTATAAGAAATCTCAACTAACTCCGTCCGCTGCGGTATCCTATTAATTAAGTGAACTGCAAACCAGAAAATAAAAAATGCATTCTAAAGTAGGAGTGTAAACTTAAATAAATAAGTAAACATAAGCTTCTGCATAAGCAACGCAAAAATGTTTTTTAACCGTGGAATGAAACGACTAGCTAGCTTTGGCTAAAAATCAGTTAACAAATTTAACGCAGAAAATAAATAATCTGCATAAGTCCGCCTATTCGTCAATTTCGCCAACAGTCACTCTTTCCTCTGACCACACGAAAATGATGAAGGGTGAACCTAACGGGTCCTCCCACACAGCACTCGTCAACAACCCATACCCGCTGCCATAGGCCAAAGTGTGAGAGGGGAGGGGGATGCAAGTGCGGTCAATCACTGTTTAGGTACAGCCCCTTTAGTGGTTAACCGGAAGGTGTATTAAAAAATGGACCAGGGTTACAGTAAGCAAGAGTACATAATAACTAAGAGTGTGACAAGCGTCACACTCTTAGTTATCAAGCAGAAAACATCATCTGCACAATAACGGCCTACCCCCCCCCACAACTGAGTACCTGGTGACCCCCCACAACTGAGTACCAGGTACACAATTGTGCACGAGCACTCGCTTGTATGTTTACATGTTGAAGCCAAAAACATTCTATCAGCAGCTGGCCACTTTTTAGCTTCAACATGTAAACATACAAGCGAGTGCTCGTGCACAATTGTGTACCTGGTACTCAGTTGTGGGGGGGGTCACCAGGTACTCAGTTGTGGGGGGGTAAGCCGTTATTGTGCAGATGATGTCTGCAGCCTAATAACTAAGAGTGGGACGCTTGTCACACTCTTAGTTATTATGTACTCTTGCAGTAAGTGGACGAAAATGGAAGTTTCACCAAAAATGAGGTATTCTCCGGCGCAGCCGATGAATTGACGTCATATTATAATTTTCGGAAAAAATTTTCTATTTAAAAAAAACAAAAGAAAAATTTAAATAGAATATCAATGAACAATCAAAAATATTTATGAACAGAAAATCTAATTTGGGAAAACCGAATCACGCTGGACCAATCCTGTTAATATACAATCAAACCCTTCGTCCTAGTGCTAGCGTGCCCACGGCCCGCTTACAACTGTAATCCTCAGTTGTTCGAACAAAAACAGTAAGTTAAGCTTAAAATTTGGAAATCGAAAGCATGTTCAAGCGTAAAACTGAAATCAAAGAAAAATAACAAAATTAGTACAAGCTTACTAAATACTGCAATTTCTAATTTTGAATAACCACAAATTTGATAAATCGTAGTTCCCAGAACACTGTAGTTATAGAATTTCAAACGAGAACTCATTCCTGTTTTACCAGCGTGTAATCAGTCTTAATTTAGGACTTGCAGTCAATACCCACTAACTGCAGACTAAACCACACTCCTATAAACTGTGTCATGTCTTGAACTTGCAACCGGTATCTGCTGTTGCCAGAAATGCAAGTCTAAAATAACAAATCACTGTAGTAGAAACTGTGAAGCGCATATACGCCTAAAAAATCTTGTCCTGTTTAATTAAAATTAATTATTTTTAAAAAATTAAAAAATAATGAAACCGAAATGCACACAAACCCCTACTGAATGGGTAGACATAAGCACTTTAAAGAAAACAAACCGAGACATAGCACAACACTGAAACTGACATCCTAACCAGTTTCACAATTGAATCCTGTAATTTTTAAATGCAACGGTTGCTGTAAAAGTAGCAAACAGCGAATGTAATAGCGGAAAATTTTCAACTGCAGCCGAAAAAAGAAAAGTTAGCAGATAATATGAAGAAAATAAGTGTAAGATTAATAATAAATATCAAAAGTAAGCTAGAATAACATAAAGTGGAAACCAATGCTAAAGCGTAGGCAGATGCTAAATAATTACAATGTTAAGAAACAAAAAAGTATAAGAATAACTTGAAATATTACAACAATAGGAATACAGTAAGTATAAAGCAGCATACAGCGAAGGCATAGACCAACAACGCATTGTCCACACGTTATACGAAAAAAACGGCAGCACTAAGTGATCAGTTTACGAGATTCATAACACACAGATCCACTAAGAATAATACATAGGCATAACAGTAAAACCCGATAAAAGGAGCTTAAGGCGAAAAAACTGTAGTACCCGATGAAATGGCAGGTCCGCCTTATGCAGCAACGTAGTTAAAAAAACAGTCCACACAGTTTACGGAAAAAATGGCAGCAGTAAGTCATTAGTAAATGAGATTAGAAACGCACAAATCAAATAAAAGAAATTAGAAATTATGACATATAAACGATTTACAGAAAAGCGCAAGAAATAGAAAACTGCGGTAGCCAAGAACAAGCCAGGGCACCCTTGCGCAGCATATAGACCAAGAATTGTGAGCACAACGAAGCAAAGTTCATACTTAATAGGTATAACCTCACGTAAGCTAAAAAATCGTTATTTACGAGACACATAGTACCAGATAACCAGATGAAATAATACTAAAAAATCCAACAAGCCAAACAATTCGCTATGGATTAACAAACAAACAAAATCCAAGCGCAAAGAATCATTATGTATTGTTACACTTGCTAAAATTGACACAGAGGCGCATTGTCTTGCGCAGCAGACTGAAAACATGAAAAATAAAATGTAACTACACGCATGCAATGCCAAAACGGAACTGTAGCCGCTAAAATATTAACAAAGCACACAGTAAAAATCGGCAGTAAACAGTGTACAGGTCGGATATACAACATCTTATGAAGTCTGTCTATTCCTTTTCCTTTTTGATACACTCAAGTGGAATCGGAAGCTTTTTCCAATTCCACTGGCGCCGTCCTCAGTATCGGACTCCTCCCCGGAATCCCCAATGGTCTCCACAGTTACCTCCATCTTCTCTGAAGCGACAGCACCATCTTCGTCAGGTTCATATTCCTGAGGACCCTCGTCCTCCGTATTTTCCCGACCCGCCTTATTTGAGCCACGCCCAGGTTCAACCGCCTCCTTCGTAACAACCTCAGCGCCATCCCCCTTGGCCGGACACAGTTTTCCCTGTCCCTTTCCAGTGTTCGCCATAGTTCCGCTGTTTCCTGCCTGCTTCTTAGAAACCTTGGCCTTTTTTCCTTGGCAGTGATCATCGCCGCCAGAACTTTTCCTGCGACGACCAATATTTTCATGAGCGCCCTAAATAAGCGTGATTGTAAAAAATTTAAAAACCAAAAATAAATACTAAATTTTAAATCAAAAATAAAAACTGATCTACAAAAAACAAACCGCAGTCCTACGTTCTGTTCACCATGCTGCAGTCTCAACACCGCTTAAATCAGCTGTTGTCACGACTACTCTTAACCCAACTAATACCTAAACTGATATGTACTCTACTGCAGTCTGAAGTCGTGTTTCCTCAACCGCAGTCTTAACTCATTTTCGGCCCACATCAGTCTACACTCCTATACAGTCTACTAAAGCGTGGACCCATCTGAACTAAACAGCAATCTCCACTCCTCGCAACTACAGTACAGTCAAAAGTAAATAATAAAACGTTGCTGAAAGACAGATTCACTTCTAAATTAAACTGTAAACACCGCAGAAGCCCAGCGCAAAAGCAACGTAAAACGACAAATATCAAATCCTCTCACCGACGAAGCGCTCTCCGTAGTGCCTCCTCCTGAGCCCTGTGGGCCGACCTTAGCAGTTCCCTGAGAAGAGTCTGTTTCCTGGCTACCGACCAATCCAGATAGAGAGCAATCTTTAGACGTAGGTCCTCCTGAGTCCACCTCAGATCCACTGTCGTTCTCTGAACCAGCCGCAGGGTCATACACTTCAGCTGAGGCATGATCCTCAGGAGCTGAACCGCCCCCAACGTTCAACGAATTTTCAGATCCCCCGCAGTCGCCCAGGCGAATAGCACGGCGGTGTCCTTCCTCTTCAGGAAACTGAAAAAAAGACTAAACAGAACCCCTTCCACAGCGTGGAACTGATTAAGCAGACAACATAACACTATGTACTCTTGAAAAACTTGTCAAAGTAAACATAAACTTGTTTAAGAAAAAACAGTTAATGAACAAATCTTCATTGTCGCAAGCCGTTATTGTGATAAAAATCCACAAGTATACACCGAAACCTATCAACACGGCAACGCCTACACCAAATGCCACACACTTAGCCTCAGTACAACAAATAGAAAAGCATGATTTATGCCTTCACCAGGTAGTCGTACTCGTTTTTCAAGATCACAAGCTCCTTCTGCCAAATGAACTGGAACGACACCAAAAAGTGGTGAATCTTAACCATCCAATACTGAAACAGAAGCACACTCAATTGCCAACGCAGACGTAAGCGAATAAACCGAGAAACCGTACTGAAATTAAATAACTAAATTTCGGCGTCGATCTTACTACCTCACGCTCTTTTAATTTTTTTTCAACGAGACCAGTTCCGTTACTGTTGCGATCGGTTCGATCATCCTTACATCTAAACTCTAAGACTTTTTTTTTAGTTCGCCTCATTCCAGTTAGCTCACGCCGGTTAGGAGTGGTGTCAGTACTGCACGAATTTGATTTTTGACTGGGGAGGGGAACTGACACCGACTAATTGCCTTCGCAATTAACCGAGGCGTTTGACAAGGCCGGCGATGTGCCTATTGCTGCTTATGCAATAAGCCCACCGCGGCAGCTCCACCCTAAGGCGGCCACCCCTTGGAATCTCGGTGAATTGCCAGCGGGGGGATAGCAGAAATAGGATGCTAGAACTTATTTTTTCCAAGTTCTAGACTTGACATGATCCTCCACTTTATAGCGCAGCAGTACGAAACCACTGCGCTAACGGAGGTTCCTCTAAGACTTCAACGTAAAAGTCGAATCTTATTCTAATTCATATTTCCAATAATTTCTAATTAGTCCAGTAATGTGCACAACCTTACGTGAACAGATTAGAAAACCGAAACAACATAAACAACATAGCTTATCTGTCTGCACTCTTTCATAGAGAACATTGAATTAAATTTGAATTTGAATTAAAAAGAATTTACAATTTACAAAACCAAGCTAAATTTCTTAGTTCAGCGCTACCTCCAAGATGTCCTTGTAGGCCTTCTCGCGATGGACCTCAAGTCTCAAAATAAGCAGGCCCAACGTGTGCACAGTTTGCAGCCATCCGTACAGTTCCCAAGTCATGTTTCTGCACTCTTCCGTGGAGCATATGTCCACAGCAGACCTCCACTTGTTGGATAGGTCACGCAAACCACCTAACTCGTACAACGTAAACATTTTTTCCCGCATGAAGCTCGTATAGATCGTTGCAAAATGGCTAGCTAGATGGGCTAGATCAGCCTTCACATCCAGCAACATGTTTAAATTATAATCACTATAGTGTATTCACGGCAGAAGACACAAATGAATCTAAAGAATCAAAAAAGAATTTCATTAATAGTAAAGCTGTACTTGAAGTTTAAGCATTAGTAAACATAAAACTTTCTTGCACTTGCAAAATAGAAGTTTAAAACCAAACTAAGTGGAAAAAGTAAACAATTTCTGGCACCGATCGTAGCATCTCGGTGCCTAATAAAATGTTTTCGCAATACACCATGTACTTACCATCCAGCCTAGTATATCGTCTGAATGTTGTATATATTCGTAACTTAGTTTCGGCCGGGGGAGAGAAAGCAGAGGCTAGTAGCCAAAAAAATGGGTAGTGGCCAATCTTCAGGCAGCTTTTAATACTCAAGAAAAAATAATAAGCCTGAAGAAATTGGTAAAATCTTTATAAAAAATAGCATTTAAGAAGTCTAACTCCAGAAAAGTAAAAACTTTTTTGTAGTTAGAATAATAATAAACTCCAGCTGCCATTAATAATCGATTAATCAACGCTACATACTTTCCACACCGCCACACGCACTTATCATGTCGCCTAATGAATGCTCAAAATATTTAAGTCGAATACAGGAACTATTTAATCAGTTTGGACGGTTCACCGTACACCTATTTTTTTAAATTCAGGACCAGTTAAAAAAGACGAAAACACAATAAAAACATGTAACAATCCTGGGGAGCTTCGGCGTGACTGCATGGGGAGCTCAGTAGACACTAAATTAGGATAACCCTAAATTTGGACTAAATGATCCACTGGAAGTCTAGCAACGAAGAGAAATGACATCATGTCGGATCCGCACACTGAGTAGGATTAATGAAATACGTTCAAGAAAGACTAAAATGTTACAAACGTATCTGCTATTTTTAAGCCGATAACAAAGCTGGCAGTCAGGCCCGCTGAGACAGTGCCAAAGCACAAACGCAAACTATTTCAAACTTAAAGTATATCTATACGCACTATAAAAAAACAGGACCGTAGCTTAAACTCCTACATCCCTGGCTACTAAGTAATAGTTATGACGTATAATACCACTATAACTTACACGAAACACACAGTTAATTGCTTTCCCTAAAAATCCATCCTAACAACTACTAACTTTCATTTATTTTCGATTTGGAACAAGATTAAAAAAAATGTACAGAATCAGATACAGAATCATTGGTAAATCATAGCTGCTATTTACTAAACATTGTACCTAATGTACCTACAAAAATACAAGGAACAGGTTAAAATACAAATTTGTAAGCCATCTCAAAGAATCTAAGGAAGTAAATTCAGCAATTGAAATTTCGTAGTTTTCCGAACCAGTTCCCAATATGTTAACCACAACATAAACTAAGCGAGACTAGTAAACATTCTAACCGAACACACACCCACTGGAAATCACCAGGACAATAAACAACATAAAAACAAATAAAACGTAGTATAGAAGTATCTGTAAATTAAGCACCCTTAAAAAATGTGTGTAAAAATTTAGTTTGGAAATGGAACTAAAAGTAAACAGGAAACAGTTTCCGTCCCCCGCTCAAAGAAAAGTAGCAAGGATCTGTCCTTTTTTAACTGAATACAAAATTGACTACAACAAAATAAGCTCAAATGCAACAGATAAACAGAGTCATACTAACACAAATCAAAAAATAATGGAATGGGGCAGATACAATTATTGGCGCATTAATAAGGCAAATTAGAGAAAATACCCACTTAACTGAGCACAGTAAAGCGTACGTATAGCTGGGCAAATAAACACTATTAGCACATTACTAAGGATAAACACAAAAAATATATACACGAAAAACTGAGCACAGATAAACGGAGGTTATGTTCAGTGGGATAAAAACACATACGTCACAAGCTGTGCTTTACTAGTTTTTATGACCAACTTTCAGCGGGAAACAGTATTCCCCCTACGCTCAGCGAAAAGTAGCAAGTAACTGTCCTTTTTTACTAAATTTTAAATTGGCTATACCAATATAAAATCAAATGGAAAAGATAAACAGAGCCGTATTAACAGGAAACAACAGCAAAAATGGAATGGACGAGGTAAAATATTGGAGCCTTAGTAAGGCTAATGAGAACAAAGACAAACTGAGCACAGTAAAGCGTAAGTACCGCTTGGCAGGTTAAATACTCAAAACTGGAAAGAAATTTTACACAAAACAGTATTAAAAATAAGTAAGGCTAAGCACAAAAAATATATACGCAACAGCAGAGGAAAGCGAAGGAGGTCACGTGTGCTCGGACCAGAACACATAAAATACAGGCTATGAGCAGTAGTCACAATGATGAATAAGAAAAAATAAAGATAATATTTACTTTGCAAAAACAAATTTTAAACGAGGCAAACCAGAACTTAAAATTAAGAAATGTAACAGCTCCATAACTGAAATTAACTCACAATAAAATTAAACATTAAATCTCAACCAACTACGAAAACTAATACTTTACAGAAGACGCCTTAAAGTTAGCGTCCAGCAGACACTGTAAAACGAAACAGTAACGTGATAGTACCAGTACACAATTATTAGACACAAAAAATCAGCTAAAGTGGACAGTACACTAGGCTCAATTATGAGCAGCTTATACACAAGAAAACCAGCAACACAGATGCATCCATCACAAACAAAACGCTCAAACAAATACAACTTTGAGATTCTGGGGAGGCATATTAATACACAAGAGATCAACAAATATAAGTAAAAGCGATGAGATTTCTTCAGGATAAAATAATACTACAGTTCAAAGAAAATTAACATATACCATAAAAATATATACAACGATCATAATGTCTAAAAGATCAACCGGTCCAGTCACTGACTATTTTTGCCAGGACGCGTGTCAGTCCAACTCAATCAGACGTCCCACAACTCCGCGGCCCTCCGTAAATAGCACCTCCAATACCTTCATCCCGTAGGTACTGGCCTGAGTCATCCGACGGAGCAGTCGTTAGTCCAGCCTCAGCAGAATCAGTGGATCCCCCACCCGGCAGACCACGCTCAGGCAAAATGTCCTCCTTGCTCACCGGGAAAAGATGATAGGTTACCGACACTCCCTGATCCTCAAACCACTGCATTGATCGGTGTGCCTGCAACAAAATCCACCGCAATACAATTTTAAGCATATATACATAACACAGTATTACATAATTCACTCAAGAAGGCGTTCTATAGTCTTTATCGTTCCTCAGACTAGGGTCATAGATTAGTCCAGACAAGAAAACTATACCCCCAAGAATTGCTTCAATGTCACATAGGTAACCCATAAAAGATTTCAGAATTTCAAGTTTAAAAAAATCCACATAGCATCACCTAGTGCTTATAGCGTTGGCTCATTTGAGTCACCGCCCGACTGCATGCAACCAGGCCACCTTCCCTCAAATAGACCTCTTCCCCCTATTCTCTCCCCATCTACCATCACAAAAGTAAAGTTGTTCCGACAAAAAGTAAGTCTAATGTTAGGCCTTAACTGATAATGACACGAAAAACTGACACAAAAACTAACCGTCAAGAGGCCAGTTTTGAAGTTGGATATCGCCTCAGCGAAAGTTAACGGTTTCGCCTCCAGCATAGAGACCTGAACACCGGCATCAGCTACGGCTCTTTCAGATATCCCCCAGCCGGCACCCTTAAAAAAGTCATCATAAAAAGATACAACTCCGGTAATTCAACTGTGGGAATCAACATCAAAAGTAAACAATGATTAGCGATCCCTCCATCAGACCTGTTCCTCCCTACATCCAGCACACCCCTTAGCCCAGATCACTCACTGATTTATCCTAAGCACATTTTGAATTTATTCCAAACACTAAGAAGCAAAATTCAACTAGAGACTCACTTTAACCATAACAGACAACGTTTGTTAATACAATTAGTAAGAAGATATTTGCAATTAAGGCATCATTTATTCGGAAAAAAACACAAATATACATGATTAAATACCCACCATAGAGGCACACATCCAATCAATTTCCATCTCATCTTGGACCCATGCATCCCTCATCGAAGGAACACCGGCCAAAATGCTGCGAATATCTGCCTACAACAATAACATCTGAAGTGAGTAACCAATACGTCTCATAAGTCCTTAATTGTTTGGGATAGAAAGATAAGCAAAACATTGAACAGTCAGCGATAAAAAAATAATGAAAGCAATTTTAAAATCCTAATATCCGCCTGTTGTCCTTGATCGGATATCCGGAATTCAGGTTATCAGAAAATATTTAAACTTTACTACAAGATTGTTACATTAAGCTTCTGCGTCTCCTATTCTTCTGCATCTTTTTCTGCAAATCAATTAAATTTCCCTTCCCTTCCACCTACAGTTGAAGAGCGGCTAAGAACTCCTCCTTCACAAGAATACACAAACATCGGCACACCAAAATCTAACGAATTGTGGAATTAATTAGGCAATCGGTCAAGCACTAGCAGACGGCATATATCGTCTCTAGATCGTTAAATTGTAAAATTAGTCGACAATGTCAACATGATAGGCTCAAGAGAATGCATTTATTACTTAAAACATCTAACAATAAATAAAGAACCGTTAACTCATAAAAAACTAACCGCTAATAATTCCGTTACGCGTTCCTTGTCATCCCCAGCGGAACTCCGTAGCTTTAAAGTAAGGTTGCGTGAACGCAGTAGCAGATCCCCCAATTCTGTGGCCTTCTGGCGGCATTGATCGCCAAATAAAATGTGGTTCAGCTGTTTCCACCAACCTATGAACCGATCCATCTCGTCTACGTGACCCAAGTTGACACCGCTCCCTCTTTCTAACCCCCGCAAAAGTTCTCCATAAAATTCGTCCATCATCCCAGCCAGCTTGGTACGATCCATTTCCATAACCTAAACAATAGATAATGCAATTGTAATAACATACCAAAATGGAACGGAAACCTTGATTCATACTCCTCCGCCACTCCTCCGGCAACAGAAAATGAGACTTAAGAAACTCATTAGTACGCATTAATTTACCTGTCAACACATAGAATGATAAAAAGTCTTAGCTAAGCCAATGCTATACATGTTATTATAAATAATCAATTTCCCAAGTCACCAAACCAAAAGCACCAGCGTCCTAATCAAACACACCAATAGTAACCACACCGGCAGCCAGCTCGCTGAAACAAACATAAACAGTTACGACGAAGCACAACTATATCTGTATACCGACATTGAATTACACATCAACTCATTCACGCAATGCTACGGCGTGGGGCGAACTGAAACAGTTTGCGTCTTAATACTTATCCACACATGATGGCACGTTCAGTTCGCGGCGCGAACTTATGAACACTCTCTCAGCAACGTCTGCAGAAGTGAGACTATACGGCAGTGGCGACCTTTAACTGATAGCCTTCGCTACTTCAAATCGAAGTACACTTAAACCAGAAACTATAGAAATTAAAGTAACACAAAATTCTTACTGTACACTCCACTCCACTCCGCAGCACTACAAACCAAATTGAAAAGTGACCGCCAGCGTTCAACGTATGGCCTACTGACGCAAAGTGAATTACAACCAAGAATTAAGATTCCTGATTGCGGCGTCGGAGTCCCAAACTTCGGATTGAATCAAAATGTCACTACGTATAATAATTATGTTAAAGTTAGCAAATAATCCTAAATCACAAATACAGTTGTATCCTCAGAGCCAACCCACAAAAAGAAGAAGATATCTGGATACGTAAAGCAATAAACTTAAGCTCCTCCACGCGGTCAATTTTTTCCCATCTATTCATTAGAATGAAGGATAAATGTTAAATACAAAAAATTCAGATAAGCAAGACCACACATGAAGCAGCTGAAGCTAACTACCAGACAGTCACAGAAATCTGTCTTCCCTTTGTAGGTTAGAAATCACACATATACGTATCTACACATAATAGGAGGGGGGGACCGCTTATTTTGCTGATACTTTGGCTACAGCGCTAGCAGTAAACATCGCTACTGCGTGAAGTTTTGCTTTCTAGTTCGCAAAACCTCATTAAAAACTTTCCAGATTATTATTAAAAAAGGATATGAAAGCTTTCTCCACACAGATCCACGTCCACGTCCACCGTTCATCTACGTTCACTTAAAGACTAGTCGTTCCGTGCTTGATTTGGAACCATCAATATCAACAGCATACATCCTATAAAAGATATAACCGGAATAAGTAAAACATGCAAACTAATTTCAAACCGATTGCAATCAAAACTTGGATTTTTTAATAAATCGATTTTTGACCAGTCCGGACCCTGGTCAGGGCTCCACAGGCCACTGGGACCACTTTGGAGGGGTCCTCTAATGAGAAAAAATGTTCGCCTCACGAAGGGCTTTCTTTTGATTACAAAGTTGGAAATTTCTTAAAAAATCGATTTTTGACCAGATAGAACCCTGGTCAGGGCGCCACAGGCCGCTGGGACCACTTTGGAGGGGTCCTCCTATGACAAGAAATGTTCGCCTCAGCAAGGGCTTTCATTTGATACCAAACTTGGCCACTTTTCGAAAAATCGATTTTTGGCCATTTTGGACAGGGTCCGGACCCTGGTCAGGGCGCCACAGGCCGCTGGGGCCACTTTGGAGGGGTCCTCCAATGAAAAAAATGTTCGCCTCACCAAGGGCTTTCATTTGATACCAAACATGGCCACTTTTGGAAAAATCGATTTTTGACCATTTTGGACCGGTCCGCACCCTGGTCAGGGCGCCACAGGCCGCTGGGACCACTTTGGAGGGGTCCTCCAATGACAAAAAATGTTCGCCTCACGAAGGGCTTTCATTTGATACCAAAGTTGGACATTTCTTAAAAAATCGATTTTTGACCAGATGGAACCCTGGTCAGGGCGCCACAGGCCACTGGGACCACTTTGGATGGGTCCTCCAATGAGAAAAAATGTTCGCCTCACGAAGGGCTTTCATTTGATACCAAAGTTGGAAATTTCTTAAAAAATCGATTTTTGACCAGATAGAACCCTGGTCAGGGCGCCACAGACCGCTGGGACCACTTTGGAGGGGTCCTCCTATGACAAAAAATGTTCGCCTCACCAAGGGCTTTCATTTGATACCAAACATGGCCACTTTTGGAAAAATCGATTTTTGACCATTTTGGACCGGTCCGCACCCTGGTCAGGGCGCCACAGGCCGCTGGGACCACTTTGGAGGGGTCCTCCAATGACAAAAAATGTTCGCCTCACGAAGGGCTTTCATTTGATACCAAAGTTGGACATTTCTTAAAAAATCGATTTTTGACCAGATGGAACCCTGGTCAGGGCGCCACAGGCCACTGGGACCACTTTGGATGGGTCCTCCAATGAGAAAAAATGTTCGCCTCACGAAGGGCTTTCATTTGATACCAAAGTTGGAAATTTCTTAAAAAATCGATTTTTGACCAGATAGAACCCTGGTCAGGGCGCCACAGACCGCTGGGACCACTTTGGAGGGGTCCTCCTATGACAAAAAATGTTCGCCTCACCAAGGGCTTTCATTTGATACCAAACATGGCCACTTTTGGAAAAATCGATTTTTGACCATTTTGGACCGGTCCGCACCCTGGTCAGGGCGCCACAGGCCGCTGGGACCACTTTGGAGGGGTCCTCCAATGACAAAAAATGTTCGCCTCACGAAGGGCTTTCATTTGATACCAAAGTTGGACATTTCTTAAAAAATCGATTTTTGACCAGATGGAACCCTGGTCAGGGCGCCACAGGCCACTGGGACCACTTTGGATGGGTCCTCCAATGAGAAAAAATGTTCGCCTCACGAAGGGCTTTCATTTGATACCAAAGTTGGAAATTTCTTTTGACCAGATAGAACCCTGGTCAGGGCGCCACAGACCGCTGGGACCACTTTGGAGGGGTCCTCCTATGACAAAAAATGTTCGCCTCACCAAGGGCTTTCATTTGATACCAAACATGGCCACTTTTGGAAAAATCGATTTTTGACCATTTTGGACCGGTCCGGACCCTGGTCAGGGCGCCACAGGCCGCTGGGGCCACTTTGGAGGGGTCCTCCTATGACAAAAAATGTTCGCCTCACCAAGGGCTTTCATTTGATACCAAACATGGCCACTTTTGGAAAAATCGATTTTTGACCATTTTGGACCGGTCCGCACCCTGGTCAGGGCGCCACAGGCCGCTGGGGCCACTTTGGAGGGGTCCTCCTATGACAAAAAATGTTCGCCTCACCAAGGGCTTTCATTTGATACCAAACATGGCCACTTTTGGAAAAATCGATTTTTGACCATTTTGGACCGGTCCGCACCCTGGTCAGGGCGCCACAGGCCGCTGGGGCCACTTTGGAGGGGTCCTCCAATGACAAAAATGTTCGCCTCACCAAGGGCTTTCATTTGATACCAAACTTGGCCACTTTTGGAAAAATCGATTTTTGGCCATTTTGGGCATGGTCCACGGTCCGGACCCCTGGCCAGGGCGCCACAGGGGTCCGGGCGAAACCTACTATAGCCTATACTATAGTGCTCCCGCATCCCACCCCAAATCCCAAATAAGAGAGACCTGCTCACTGTAGATATTTCTGTAGAAGAGGTTAAAGTTGGAGTTGCGACACGGTAGGGCCCACCACCATCAGGGTGCCCCCCAGCCACATGGATAGGTCCTACAGCGAAACTAATGGGCCCTTTAGATTCACCATATAGGGGTTCCTATTCGAATACGAAACCTCAGCCCAGCAGCTCTTATGTATAGGGCTGCCTACTCCGTAGGCCCAGACCCCCCCTTTTACACATTAACTAGTGACCCCTGGCCAGGGCACCACAGACCACCGAACAGCACCATCTCGTTTCCCGGAGATCTTCACCTTGGGGCGATGCTTTAACCCCAATATGAGAACCTGGCTTTGAGTCTAGCTCTCTGTAGACTGATTAATAAATTTTCGGACTTAGTTTTTTCCGGGGGGGTCAAAAATCGAAAAATCCTAGGAGTACACAGACCTATGTGGGGGTCTTAGCGCGAAAAGAAAAATTTGCCCTAAAATTCGGGGGTTTCTATCCACAAAAATAGCAAAACTTTATAGGAATTTTTTGTCCTCCGACCTCTAGGGTAGGGGGAAAAATGGAGAAAAAGTGCAAGCTGGGAAAGGGGCTATTTTTCATATCTCGAGATTGGCTCGACCGATTCGGCTCAAATTTTCACAGCATGTACCCCTGCCCATAGGCTCTTCACACACCGAGTTTGAGCCCGATCGGTCCACTCCTCCGTGAGTTATTAAAAAAACAGTTTCCAATAAGGCGCACAACGTGCAAATTTCCCTATTCTAGGTAGTGCGCTAACGCGCACTACCTGAACATGGAAAGGGCAGCAGCCAATGGAAACACTAGGAAGCTGTTCTCACTGTTAAGGGAATCGACTGGTCGCAGGCCTGTAGTCAGCGAATCCATACTGGACAATGCTGGACAGCCGGTTAGGTCTAAACCAGAACGAGTAAGGCAGTGGGCTAACTATTATTCCCAGCTGCTAAACCGGCCTGCTCCAGCCACAATAGATGCCGATCTGGATGCCCTTGCTAACAATGACCAAGAATGCGACAACATCATGACCCATCCGCCAACTCGAGATGAAATTCTGAAGGCAATCAAGTGCTTGAAGCGGGGCAAAGCTGCAGGTCCTGATGGACTGCCTGCGGAAATCTTTCAGGCTGCTGCCGACGTCATAGCACCTAAGTTAGAAGAACTGTTCCGCTCTATCTGGAGCAGCCAGCAAACGCCCAAAAGGTGGCAAGAGGCGATTCTGGTTCCAGTCTTCAAGAAAGGAAACAGGCGTCTTTGCAAAAACTATCGTGGAATATCACTTCTGCTCGTAGCTGGAAAGATATTATCTATTGTGATTCTGGGCAGACTAAGTTCTGAGCTGGACCTCACTACAAGAGAGAATCAGGCTGGCTTTCGCAAGGGACGTGGAACCATCGACCAAATTTTTGCACTTCGGCAGGTGCTTGAGCGTCGCCACCGATATAACCAACCAACGATAGCTGCCTTCCTTGACTTTTCTGCCGCCTTTGACAGCGTCGACAGAAATGTCCTGTGGAAGCTTCTGGCGGCTAGCGGTGTTCCACTCGTCTACATTAACCTGATTAAGAATATGTACATTAACTCCACAACAAGAGTTCGCGTATATGGGGAGCTCAGTGAACCATTTGCGGTCACAACTGGTGTCAGGCAAGGAGATGTCCTATCTCCTTTACTATTCCTACGTGCCGTGGATAGAGTTATGTCAAAGAGCTTACTACATGACAGCGGTGTCACGATCAGCAACAACGAACTGATATCCGACCTAGAATATGCGGACGACATAGCTATTCTCGCGGCCAGCGAAGACGACATGCAACACTTTATCACCAGGGTGGTACAGCATAGCGTTCCAGTCGGACTCAAGCTAAATGCATCAAAATGTCAGTACATTTCATCGGCGGCCCACACACAAGACCTTCATGTGGAAAATGAGGTTATAGCCAAAGTGGACTCGTTCTCCTACCTGGGCAGCCTAATCTCTGCTGATGGTACGCCAACCGCTGAAATCGACTGCAGAATAGGGAAGGCTGTGAGCGTGTTTAACGTATTGTCCAGATATCTGTGGCGGCGACGTGAAATATCTATTCGAACCAAGCTAAGGGTCTTTGACAGCATGGTTATGTCGGTGTTACTCTACGGACTCGAAACAATACCACTACGACAAGCCGACGTCCGTAAGCTAGAAGTATTTGAAAATGTCTGCTTACGCCGTATTCTCGGATTAAGAAACACTGATCGAATATGTATTAATGCAGAGCTAAGATCTCGTGCCGGGAACCGAGGCCCCATGGAGGCACGTTTGCGGAAATACCGGGTACGGTGGCCTGGGCATGTTGCCCGAATGGATCATAGGCGCCTTCCAAACAGGTGCTTCTTCTCTGCTGCCCCTACTACCTGGCGTGCCAGACGCGGCCGACCGCAGCAAACTTGGCGAGACAACGTATGTCAAGATCTCAAGAATCCGTTGTCCCTGTACACCCATGGCCGCTTCGACTGGAGTGAAACCGTGAAAACATTGGCATCCGACCGAAATCAGTGGAAGGAGATCACATTCGATGCGATAGCTAACCGGAGGCCACCTATATCTTCGTGGCGAAGATGACGGTGATCAAGTACAAGTACAAGTACAAAGTACACACCCAAGTTTCCTTTGGGGGGGGGGTTGGGGGGGTATCCATAGGTGTAATTGGGGGGGGGATTTGGGGGGTAACCCCCCAGCCATTTTTTCAAACCCCCCCAGAAATTACTAATTAACAACAGGACCTAGAGAGGCGGTTTATATACCAAAATGACAGTCTAGACAGGGCTTGATAAGAAAATAATTTATAGCCGGATTGCTCCACTGGGTAGTTCTGCAGGGTCCAAAAAGTGACTACCTTGGTTTTTTCCCCGACGTCTATATATGTATATATAGTATCAAAGTCGTGCTAGCCCGAACCAGTCGAAAGTTCTGGTCCAAGAAAGAAAAAGTGGGTTTTCCCCGCTTGACTATATATATGATTTTTATTATTCCTGCTGGAGCAGGAATGTATAAAAAGGAATCTAATATGTTCTGTGCATTGTGAGTCATTTCTCTATTCAGAAGCCCTATCTTCAACACAGGGCTAGCTTAGGTGGATTTTTTGTATGCAGATTATGCAAATTAGGTTCAGAAACTATTTAAGGGGGCGCTTCTATTACCGGGACCGGCTCTCCTGCATTCAATTCTCAACCAATCTCTTTCAAATTTTCAGCAACGATAGTTGGTATTAAGTACTAGTAATTTGCTGAGTTTGAAAAATTTATTGCTTGGCTTGCAACCTACACAAGAGGGATAATTTTAAATTTTCAAAATGGTGTCACTCATTAACGGCTAAATAAAAGTAGCTCAAATTTTGCACAAATCTATAAACGGACCTAATGCAGGGGCACTTTTTTCATTTTTTTGATTTGTGCAATTTCGAGTATTTTATAAATGTTCAAAAACTTTAGAAGTCGATATCTCACGGAATTTAAGGTTTAAACAAAAAATGAAAAAAGTGCCCCTGCGTACCTCTTTAATAAACGTACATGCAAAATTTGAGCTACTTTGGTCGAAGCACTTTTGAGAAAGTTCAATTGGAAAATTTCGCACTAATTGCTTTTGTTTTGCACATATATTATGATTTTAATAAGTTGCATAGTGCATTTTATAAAATAATAAACAAATCCAACACAAAAGCATCATGAAATATCCTTTAGAATTCATTTTCGAACTGTTAGTTTTTACTTTGCTAAACGAAATGAGAATGGTCAACGTAAATTTGCCAATTATTCAACCGCCTGCAACTTTTGATAGAAACCACGTGCAGAAGTGATATGCACATCGTTGTAAAGCTCTCTTTATGCTCTTTCACATAGTGCATTCGAATTAATCGTTTGGGGCTTTAATAAAATTTCGATTTTTTTAAGCCATAATGGTAGCTAGCCAAGCAGGTGGTCTCAGTTACTGAAATTTTGTCAAAACATGCCCCGCCAGCCAAAGTAACTTTAGTTGGGATTTCTTTAAAATTGAGCAATCGGTCCAAATTTTACATCAATAATCCCGATAATGGAAGCGCCCCCTTAAGCAGCTGAATTCACAGCCTTCACGCAGTCTTTGGCTGTTAGCAATCTTAAAGATTGCAGGTTTTTGAACACCAGTGCAGCTTGGGAGCTGCACATAGGTGCATTAGGTAACAAGTTAACTGCTTGCGCTGGGCTTCAAAAGTTGGGCTCAAATAGGCGTTACAATCAGTTACTGTAGCACTGTGCGATACAAAGTCACAGAAAAATGACAAAATGAAAAGGTGATACAAATTCGCCAGGATGACAAAATGAAAAATGATGACATTTAGTACTGAAACGTTTTGTTTTCCTTTTTACAGAAAGAAAGTATGGCTGCTAAGAAATCTCAAAAAATAAGACATTTCGGAGTTTGATATCGAAATAAATAATCGAAGGGATTTCAAGAGGAATTGTAGAACGTTAAGGAAGCTGAAGCCTGCAAACTCTGGAGTTTCTTTTTTGCATTTAACGGAGCATTATGATCAAAGTCGACTCTAGCATTAGAATAATAACAGGTCTACAAAGGAATATTGTCCCTTTTGGGGCCAACTTGTTCATGCTATTTCTGACCTGTCTGCGAAAAATTGGCCGAATCCCAGAACCAGATACAGATGTATGAGATATTATGGCCATTCAAAGTTTGAAACATCATCGATTTTTAGCCAAAAGATCGATTTTAGAAACTATGGGCTATCATAAGTAACTAACGAGAAAAGTATCGGGCTAATATTTGGCATCCGTAAAATAAGTACCATAGAGAACGTTTTGGGTGAATTTCAGCTAAATCTGTTAAATTTTATTTTTCCGATGTTTCAACAGTCAGCAGTCACAGTCTGCTGAAACATCGAAAAAATAAAATTTCTCAGATTTAGCTGAAATTGATACAAAACGTTCTCTATGGTACCCAATTTACGGATGCAAAATATTAGCTCGATAGCTTTCTTCGTTAGTCCGCTAGCATGGCTCAAAATTGCCAAAATAGCTCTTTTGGCAGAAAATCGATGATTTTTCAAACTTTGAATGGCCATATCTTATAACTGGGTCTGGGATTTGGCTAATTTATTGCAGACAGGTCAGAACTAGCACGAAAAATCATAGATTAAAAAGCTGTTCGTTTTTGGAGATTTTCAGGTTTCTAGGTCCTAAAAACGGTTTCTGCGAGGCTCTTTGCGTCAAGCTTATTTGAAATGTGTGTCAGCCCATCACATCACCGAAGACAGGCAGCTCTGGTTACTCCAATAGACAGTATAGTCAGGGGAGGGGGAAGAAAACCATGAATAGGGAAGCAAGCCTCCAACTTTTTCTTCGCTTGGATTTGGATCGGTTTGAGTATACCGTTATGTACCATGGGCAAATACCTATCCAATCGTATATTCAAACTTCTCTTACACCTCACTCAGCTTTGGCAGTAACAGGATTTATCCATGTTTTTTACCCTCAAATCGGGGAAAAAACATGGTGCGGGGGAAAAAACATGGCACGGATTTCTACTAACCAACCATTTAGAATGGTTTAAAAGCATTGTTTCAGCTGTTTTTAGCGTGCAAAACTACCTAGGCACCCTTCTAACCTCACAGCAAGCTTAAAACCCGATTTTTTGGTCAAAATGCTAAATCCGCCGTACCTAACCTGTTTGGGCATGAAACCTGCTGGGAACTGGCCATAATATGCAGAATGTCATTAGAAAAAAGTTAGTTGTGTTAAAAATTGCAATATAGCCAGAGGGGGGAAAACATGACGGAAAAGAAGGAGAAAAAATGTGGTCGCCTACTCCCCAACCATAGCAGCTGCAGTTGCCTAGTATAGCCCATTAGAAAGAGCAAGTCTAGAAGAAGTATACCCTACCAGATTGGTTTCTAAGTTTCATTCTGTAAGTACAGTATATACTCGACCAAAGTTGACCTCCCAAAATTGGCCAAAATGCTAAGGATTTTCGAAAGTTTGCAAGTGTCTATGTCTAACCAACTATCAAACTTTGGCTACTATAAATTGGCATGCGGGCATGCGGGACCTCATCGTGTGCCCTGGCCGGGGTCCATAACACTTGTCATAGTCATAACACTTTTTGACTTTCGAAAATTCAAAATTTTGATCAAAAAATGTCAAAAATATACAACATTTTTCTAATTTTTGGCCGCGGTTGGTTCCGGGCCTGACCACCGGGGCCCCGGTGCATCCCTAGATTTATTATTGCATTAGGATGCTATTATAAAATATGAGAAATTGAGCCAATTTGATTTCTTGGGTTGTCCACTCAATAGTCGAGCATCCCAGAAATCGACTCATATATATAATATATACGTATACAGAACGAGTCGTATGCAGTCTTTAGAAAATGTGGGGGAAATTTGGAAAAATGACTGGAAAAACATCGGAAAAATATCCGGAAAATCACAGAAAAATTTCCGAAAAATATCGTGAAAATATAGGGAAAATGTCTGGAAAAAATCGGAAAAATGTCTGGAAAATATCGGAAAAAAATCGGAATAATGGAAAAGTTGCACAAAAATCGGGAAAATCTCCGGAAAAAATCGGAAAAAATTCGGTAAAAAATCGGAATAAAATCGGAAAAGTTGCACAAAAAAGTCGGAATAATTTCCGGAAAAAATCGGAAAAATATTGTCCCGATTTTTTTCCGATTTTTTCCAACAAAAGTTTTCCTGTGAACAGAAAAAGCATGGAAAAATTTTATAGTTTAAAAATTTTTTCAGACTTCCAGGGTAAATCGAGGTCGCTGATTTCAAAAATCGAATCGAGAGAATGACTAGAATCGATCGATCGATCAAAATCTATCTAAAATTTTTGTCACCAATTTTAGCGAAGAGTCGTCCCTGGGGTACAGGCACAGGTTAACGCGGGGGCGGTCTGGGGGGGGGGGGGCACAAAACCCCCCCCCCCCAACCCGGGCAAGGTACAAGCCCTATCGCCGTCGGGGACAAGGGGTAACGAAAAAATGGCCAAGGGGTAACCAAAAATTGCCGGAAAATATTAGTTTTTACAGTAAAATTTCAAAAAATTTCCGGCGTAGCCGGAATTTTTCAGCTAAAATGTATAATTTTTCGGAAAAATCAAGCAAAGTTTTGAAATTTTTTCCAAAAATTGAAGTTTTTTTGCAAATTTTAACCAAAGATTGCTAATTTTAATAAAATTAGCTTTAATTTTTCGAAAAAGTTTACAAATTTAGGCACTTATGTAGATGGGGGGACAAAAATTTTGCCTTGAATGGTCCCCCCTTATGGTTCGAAAAAAATTTTTGTCTCCGATTTGGCTGAGAACTTGCCCCTAGGGTAAATCGAGGTCGCTGATTTCAGGAATCGAATCGAGAGATCGATCCGATCGATCTATCGAGCAGTAGAATCGATCGATCAAAATCGATCAAAAAACTTTTTGTCTCCGATTTTCGCGAAAAGTTTCTTCTAGGGTAATTCAGGGCATAGGTGTAATTGGGGGGGGGGGGGGGTTTGGGGGGGGGGTAACCCCCCCAGCCATTTTTACAAACCCCCCGCCCAAAATTTTTGGGGGCCCCCGGCCCCCCCCAACGGGGGGGGGGGGGTAGTCGCGCCGAAGGCGCGAAAAATTGGCCAAAAATGGGGTATTTTTAGGGCAAATTCTGCAAAAGTTTTTTAAAAGTCCAAATTTTTGGCTTAAAGTGTTTATTATTGCAAGAAATACATGTTTTTAACGGTTTTATGGACTTTTTGGCTCAATATTGACCTTATTTTAGACTTAGAATCATGTTGGCAATCAAGTTTACGAGTTAAAAACTCCTGTCAAAAGACAAAATTACTACATAGTTAAAACTTTTTTGGCATTAGCAATGGCTGAAAATGCGATTATTGACATAAAAATAGAAAAATTGTTTTGGGGGAGGTTTGGGGGGGGGGTCGTGGGGGGGGTTTGGGGGGGGGTCTAAAAAGGGGGCCCCCCCCCCCCAAAATTCCGGGGGAGGGGGCCCCCCCAACCCAAATCCCCGTTACACCTATGATTCAGGGGTGCTGATTCCGAATCTGCAATCGAAATTTCGCGAAAATCGATCCTGCGCCCGCAAAAATCGACTTTCATCGATTTTTCAAAAATTCGTCAATAACTCGATTTTGGCAACTCGTATCGAAATTTCGACTGCAGATTCGGAATCAGCACCCCTGAATTACCCTAGGGACAACTTTTCGCGAAAATCGGAGACAAAAATTTTTTTGATCTATTTTGATCGATCGATTCTACTGCTCGATAGATCGATCGGATCGATCTCTCGATTCGATTTTTGAAATCAGCGACCTCGATTTACCCTAGGGGCAAGTTCTCAACCAAATCGGAGACAAAAAATTTTTTCGAACCATAAGGGGGACCAAGGCAAAATTTTGTCCCCCCCATCTACATAAGTGCCCAAATTTATTCTTGAGGTACAAGCCCCCCCTGAAAAATTTTGTTCAAGGTACAAGCCCCCTCAAAATTTTTTGCGGACAAGCCCCCCCCCAGGACCCGACCCGAGGTTAATGTATGGGTACAGGGTTTTATATTTCGTTCCTAATCTTTATATAATTGGAATGCATGGAATTTTAGAAGATGAACAAAATAGCGTCGTAGGCGCGAAGTTTTTAAAATTCAGATAGAAAAGCGCCGCAATAGCGAAAATTTCTTATATATTTTAGTTTTATGCACTGCAAATAGCTCAATTTTTGCATTCTCCAAAAATTTCCGAGGGGGAAACTGGGCTTATTCTAGGGAATTTTTCTTGGGGGGGCCCTCGGCCCTCGGGGGGCGAGCATAGTTTGCTTAGGGGGTTGGGGGGGGGGGGGGGGTGCTGGGGGTTAACAAGTTAGGACAAAATTTTAGAAAAATTTTTCAAAAAATGACCATTTTTCGACCAAATTTAGCTAACTTTTTGGGTCCAAAAATCGTTCGGGGGGGCATAGGTGTACCAGGCTACAGTTTGCCCCCTGTGAGACCCCCCTCCCCCACGGAGAGGCCAGACCCCCCTCCCCCCTACCCGACCTCAACTACTTCCTCGCCAACCCGAGCTCAAATCCCCCTCCCCCCTAAAATTGGGTCCAAAGCAGGTAGAAAATGCAAAATTTTTGAAAAATTTTTTTGCAATTTCTGAAAATTTTTGAAAAAAATTCGAAAGAATGGCTATAAATCACATATAAAGAGCTAAAGATGGTTATATATAGCAATTAAAGGGTAATATACGCAATTATAAACCACAATCTGGGCTAATTTAGGCATATTTTTTGCACAAATTTGTCAATTTTCAAGCCCTATTTTCGCATACGAAAACTATTGACTGAAGCTTTTGAGTATATTTAGTGTACTGTACATGGAAAAAGGAGCATTTTTAGCTAAAAAAACTTGGGTACAGTTTAGGGGGGTCCCCCTCCCAAATTTCGGATTTTGGTGGGGTCCCCCGAGCCAAATTTGGACCTTCTACTCCCCCCCCCAACCCAAACAGGTGGTATATACACCTATGGGGGGGTAGCCAAAAGTTGGGGGAGGGTAAGTCAAAAAATCTGGGGGGGGGTGAAAATTTGGTCGAAAATTTTGGGGGGGGATATAATAATAATAATAATAATAATCACCCCCCTTAGTTGGGGGGTTTGTAAAAATGGCTGGGGGGGGGCGGTCATACATAAGGTCATAGGTGTACCACCTGTTTGGGTTGGGGGGATTAAAAAGTCCAAATCTGGCTTGGGGGGTCTAAAAACTCGAAAAAAACTACCCAAATTTTTTTCAGCTAAAAATAGCCCTTTTTGGACATAAAATCTGCTATTTTCGACATAAATCTACTCAAAAACTATATACTCGTATTGGGTTTTAGAGTTTATTTTTTAGTGTATTTATCTATTTCCAGCCCTTTTTCAAAAAATTTTAAAAATTCCAAAAATTTTGCAAAAATTGGATTTTTCTCTTGTTTGAACCCCATTTTAGGGGGGAGGGGGTCTGAGCTCGGCTTGGGGGGAATAGTCGAGGTCGGGTATGGGGGGCATAGTTTCTCTGGAAATTTTGGTTGGGGGACCAAACTTCGGAAATTTGGTGGTCGACCCCCGAAATGTTATGGGGAGTACCCCCCGAACCCCCCCAAAATTCGGACCTCAAAAAATGGCCTAAAAACGCAAAATGCATTTTTGCGCATTAACGCATTTTTGTCAAAACAAGGTTTGTTTTTATCGTTTTAGGAATTTTTACACCGTTTTCAATCGATTTTAAGCCAATATTTGAGAAAAAATTTTCACAAATGACCATTTTTTAGCAAAATTTAGCAAACTTTTTGGCCCCAAAAAGTGCTGGGGGGGGGGGTTCGGGGGGCGGGGGGGGGTAACCAAAAGTGGGGGGTAACCAAAAGTGGGGGGAGGGATAGTCAAAAAAATCTGGGAGGGGTAAGATTGGTCGAAAATTTTGGGGGGGGATACCCCCCCCCCCTAGGGAAACTATGATGGGGGGTGGGGGGTCTGGCCTTCTCGTGGGGGGAGGTCTCACAGGGGGCAAACTGTAGCCTGGTTCACCTATGCATAAGGTGTGGCTGGGCAAAAAATCAGGGTCAGCACTTTCTTATTTGGGAGGAGGGATTCCACCTCTCATAGACGTGGCTTTGCAAAAAACGTGGGGGCTTGTCCTGTAGAGGTGTGTTAGGGGGGGTGTGGGGGGATCCCCCACCAAAATGACAAATTTTGGCGACCCCCCCCCAGATTTTCAGATTTTGCTACCCCCCCAGATTTTTGGCCAACAAGTGGCCAAAAATGGCATAAAATCGAAAATTTAGGAGGGTACCCCCACCCTCCGTCGGAAACCCCCCAGATTTTTTGCCCAGCCACACCTATGGGCTTGTCGGCTCGGAGGGAGGGGATCCTCTTCTGATATTGACAAAATCTCCCGGATTTTTGAGCTCCCCTGCACATCTATATATCATGGGGGAGCTCGGAGAGCCCCCCATAATATGAGCTATAACGGCACTTTGCGGATTTTGAAAAGTGCTATTTAGGCATAACTAATTAACGGGAAGGAATTAAGAGCTAATATTTACATTTTTGAAATCTCCAGGCCAAGAGCTTTCGAATGATACCAAACTTGCCCGGAAAAAATGAAGTTTGAAAAAATCGACTTTCTCTTACGGGTTTGAAAGTGGGGGTTTTTTTTTCTCTGTATTCAGCATGATTTTTGTCAATTTTGTGTTAACTCGATTTTTCAAACGGCCCATAGGAAAAATTTTTCTATACTATTTTTTGATTATCTAGGCAATGATATTTAGCAAGTTTATGTTTTTTTCCGAATTTCGATCTGGTTCGATTTTTACAGATGGAAAAATAGCGTTTTTGGACACCTTCAAGCTGAAAAATTTCCGAAAAAAAGTCCGAAAATTTTAAAATAGTCTAAAAGCGGCCAAAAACGGCGTTTTTCGGCCTTGGGGTGGTAGCCATATATAGTAAATCGGGTCGCTGAACACGATGAGCATAGTGCCGACACCGTATCTCGCCTGGTTCATCTGGTTCAACTTCCTGGTTCAAGCTACTGGAGATAGCTAGAAGGCTAAAATTTTTCGTACAAAGGTTATTGGGCATGGGGAATTCACTGGTGGTGTTAGTTTGGTGATCCGACTCATGGCTGGCCAGATCTGGTTCAACTGGTTCAAACTTGAACCAGTTCCTGGTTCAAGCTACTGGAGATAGCTGGAAGGCTGAAATTTTGCATACAAAGGTTATTGGGCATGGGGAATTCACTGGTGGTGTTACTTTGGTGATCCGACCCATGGCTGGCCAGATCTGGTTCAACTGGTTCAAAGTTGAACCAGTTCCTGGTTCAAGCTACTGGAGATAGTTGGAAGGCTGAAATTTTGCATACAAAGGTTTTTGGGCATGGGGAATTCACTGGTGCTGTTACTTTGGTGATCCGACCCATGACTGGCCAGATCTGGTTCAACTGGTTCAAACTTGAACCAGTTCCTGGTTCAAGCTACTGGAGATAGCTGGAAGGCTGAAATTTTGCATACAAAGGTTATTGGGCATGGGGAATTCACTGGTGGTGTTACTTTGGTGATCCGACCCATGGCTGGCCAGATCTGGTTCAACTGGTTCAAAGTTGAACCAGTTCCTGGTTCAAGCTACTGGAGATAGTTGGAAGGCTGAAATTTTGCATACAAAGGTTTTTGGGCATGGGGAATTCACTGGTGCTGTTACTTTGGTGATCCAACCCATGGCTGGCCAGATCTGGTTCAACTGGTTCAAAGTTGAACCAGGTCCTGGTTCAAGCAACTGGAGATAGCTAGAAGGCTGAAATTTTGCATTCAAAGGTTAATGAGCATGGGGAATTCACTGGCGGTGTTACTTTGGTGATACAACCCATGGCTGGCCAGATCTGGTTCAACTGGTTCAAAGTTGAACCAGTTCCTGGTTCAAGCTACTGGAGATAGTTGGAAGGCTGAAATTTTGCATACAAAGGTTATTGGGCATGGGGAATTCACTGGTGGTGTTACTTTGTTGATCCGACCCATGGCTGGCCAGGTCTGGTTCAACTGGTTCAAACTTGAACCAGTTCCTGGTTCAAGCTACTGGAGATAGTTGGAAGGCTGAAATTTTGCATACAAAGGTTATTGGGCATGGGGAATTCACTGGTGGTGTTACTTTGGTGATCCGACCCATGGCTGGCCAGAGCTGGTTCAACTGGTTCAAAGTTGAACCAGTTCCTGGTTCAAGCTACTGGAGATAGCTGGAAGGCGGAATTTTGCATACAAAGGTTATTGGGCATGGGGAATTCACTGGTGGTGTTACTTTGGTGATCCGACCCATGGCTGGCCCGATCTGGTTAAACTGGTTCAAAATTGAACCAGTTCCTGGTTCAAGCTACTGGAGATAGTTGGAAGGCTGAAATTTTGCATACAAAGGTTATTGGGCATGGCGAATTCACTGGTGGTGTTACTTTGGTGATCCGACCCATGCCTGGCCAGATCTGGTTCAACTGGTTCAAAGTTGAACCAGTTCCTGGTTCAAGCTAATAGCGTAGGTCGGATGTAGCGGTGGAGAAGAAAACATTTACTAACAGCTTTGCAAAATTAGTGTTTATATGCGTCGTTATTCATACAAGCCATTTCAATGTTGTATTTAAAGTAAGCAAAAGCTAAATGAGCGTCAATATGAGCCCAAGAGAAACGTAGCGGCTCATATTAGCCGTTTACATCTTGTCCTCTACTTATTTAGATGTTGGCTCATATTAAACATTTTAAATCTTGTCCTTGACACATTTAAATGTTGACCATCATAGCTCATATTAACTTTTTCATGCGACTGCAAGGAGCATTTTTCCTACTTGTATACAATATCGCTCCACCCACCTACGTATACAATGCGTGAAACTGGTGGGCGGGGTGGAAGCATTTTTTGGGGTTTTAAGCTAGAAACAGCTATATATCTTTACGAAAAAGTCTTCGGCGAAGCCGGAAACTTATTGAAAATTTGCTTTTTTTTGCAAAAATTTGGGTCCTCAAAGAATTTCGGGAGGGGAAGCAAAAATCCCGGGAGGGGGCAATTTCGGGGGAGGGGAAGTCATTTTCGGGGGGGGGTCAGTTTCGCGGAGGGAGTCCCCACCCCGTTAAAAAATACCCTGCATCTGTGCTTACAATGTCGTTCCATCAACCTACGTATGGCTGAAACTGTGATGGGCGAGGTGGAAGTAGCCGAAAGTTGGGAGAGGGTAAGCCAAAAATGCTAGGGGACCAAAGGGGCTCAGTCCGATCAACTATTAACTCTTTCTTAAATTAACTATCGATCTATTAACATTTTTCGGTACGTACTTTAGTTGTACGTATATATACTTTTTTACAGGTTTACATCTGTTATTTCTATAAATAATTATGAGCCAGCGACGATCTAGTCGAGCCTCTACCATGTCCTCCCTGTCTGGAACCTCCTCGGCCCCAGCCAAGGGCGGATCTGGGTCAAACCGACCCCAGCGATCGCAGAAACGATCTCTGTCCCGCACCTCTTCATCTGCCAGCAGTTATACGACGGGAAATCTAAATCCTGCTGCTTTAGATTCGTCTCCTGGCCCTACTGGCAGCCGACGATCCAGTGGTCGGGCAGCCGGAATTGCCGCCAAACGGCGCCTCTCTGTCTCGTCTTCCGTTTCCGGGAGCGGAAAATCCTCACCCAATACTACGACTACGACCGGGGAGCCAGCGGGAGCTAAAAGGCGTCGAGTTGAACCGTTGAGTCGAACAACCCGGCGCCAGGATTCTTCTACGACTGATGTCAACTCCCCAAATATTGAGATGGCTGCGCCGTCAACTTCTGTGTCAAAAAAGAGGACGACTGTCATAGATTTTGCGGTTGGTCTGAAAATTGAGGCTAAGGATTTGGCGACGAATCAGTGGTGAGAATTTTGCTAGGAATGATATTTATTTATTTATTTGCGTTTAGATAAAGGTTTTGTTTATCTGTTTACAAATATTTGGCTGAATTATTTTTATAGGAGAGAGAGGGAATGGTGACGAGTAGTCCTGCTTTTTGGCCCTATTTTTGCCTGAGATTTTAACTGTGTTATATGTATATATATACTTTGTTTAGGTATACAGCTATTATTAAGAGTATAGACGAGGATCAGGGATTGGTGGAAATTCATTATCAGTACTGGAATGCTCGTTTTGATGAATGGATTGAGAAGGGGTCGGACAGACTGCGTCCTTCCAATGTTGAGACAAAGAAGGAGCCTAGCAGTGCCACAAGGGTATGTTGTGCCTAACGGGGGCGTGGCCAGGCTTAGTGTGGTGGAATTTCCTCCGCCATAAATTGGGGACATCGTCCTGCCATCTAGAGGTCGGGGGAAAAAACCAAGGTAGTCACTTTTTGGACTCTGCAGAACTATATACTCCGTGGAGCAATCCAGCTATAAATGGTTTTCTTATCAAGCCATGTCTAGACTGTCATTTTGATATATAAATAAGCCTCTCTAGGTCCTGTCGTTAATTAGTAATTAACGGTTAATTAGCCGGGGTAAAAAACAAAAACCAACCCCCATATTCGGCCAGGGCAGCTCATATTAGCGATTTTATGCATGCGACAGGTAAAATCGGTGTAGCTGACTTCATATCTGCAGTTACTTTTACGATATTCCTTATCATAGGGGTCGCGGCAGCGACCCCTATAATATGTGTGAAAAGTGGCTGGAGACAGTGTAAAATAAGCTGCGCAGAAGCTGCGCAAAATCCTGCGCAGATCCTGCGCAGAATTCATGCGCAAATTGTAGAGCACATCGAGTTTTAGTATGTCTGTGAAGTTTCAGCCCCGTATCACTTACCGTTAAAAAGTTGCGCCCCGGACCGGTTATGGCGGCGATGTTTTTTTCCGGTTTCTCCTATTTGATGGTTGTATTGTACATAATGTTCGCCGCTTTCACGTGAACTGCAGCGGTGGGCCAACCTAAAGGGCTATAGGGTCTAGTAGTACCCTCTAAAGAATTTAAGAATCACAACTTTTTTGCGTCGCAGCTGCGCCACAGCGCCGCAGTGGCTCCCCAAAGTCGGCTCATAGCGAAAAGTGACCATTTTTGTGGTCGTCGCTCAGGTCGAACGTTACGAGCTGGAGCTGATTTCTTTTTATATTCAGAAATTACATATATTGAACTAACTAACGGTTCAGGTTGCGTTTCTCTATCACTTCCCTAGCGACCACAGTGGCCCGTCAAAGATGGCGAAAATTCGAAAAATGAAAAATCGAAATTTCTCGCTATCTATTTAACTTTGAAAGCTCAAATCTTCCATACAATGGTTTTCTGGCAGAATCGATTCCCGCAGTCAGTTTTACCGTCCGACCCACCCATCTTGCTGGGCTGGTTCCACTTTGCCGTCGGGACGGTCATGTCGGATACCGCTTCCTGGAGGTCCATAGTAGGCTCTACCTGGCCTCTCAAAACTTTGTCTATAGGGGTTTTCTGGTGTGCCCAGCTCATTCCCGGTATCCGTTTTGCCGTCCGACGTGTCTATATTGCTGGGCTGGTTCTATTTTGCCGTCGGGAGAGTCAAGTCGGAAACCGCTTCCTGGAGGTCCATAGTAGGCTCTACCTGGCCTCTCAAAACTTTGTCTATAGGGGTTTTCTGGTGTGCCCAGCTCATTCCCGGTATTTGTTTTGCCGTCCGACGTACCTATTTTGCCGGGCTGGTTCTACTTTGCCGTTTGAAGGGTCAGTCGGGTGGGAGGGTCAAATGGTCGAAAATAAAGTTTCTCAAAAGTGGTCAAATTTGGTATCAAATGAAAGCCCTAACTGAGCTGAGCAACTTTTGTCATAGAACTGCGTACCCAAAGTTGCTGTAGAGTGCTGTGGTGGGGACTTAGGCGATTTTGGATCAAACATAAAATTTTTCAAAAGTGGTAAAATTTGGTATCAAATGAAAGCCCTAAGTGAGCTGAGCAACTTTTGCCATAGAACTGCACACCCAAAGTGGTTGTAGAGTGCTGTGGTGGAGTGGGGTGGGGACTTAGGCGATTTTGGGTCAAACATAAAATTTTTCAAAAGTGGTAAAATTTGGTATCAAATGAAAGCCCTAAGTGAGCTGAGCAACTTTTGCGGTGTCGGATTTATGCCTTTCTCAACCGGAATTGAAAGGATAGACATAGGCCGCCCAACACACATATATATATATATACAAGAAATAAAAATGCTCCTCTGGAGCATGAAAAAAGTAATATGGGTGATTTTGAGGTTGCAAAATCAAGAGAGGACTAGTCTTAAAAATGCTTAATATGGGGCTAGGTTCTAAAATAGAAGAGGACTAGGTTGCGAGCGAATTAATATGGGCACAGCTTTGCCGAACAACCCATATTCGCGGTTTGTAAATGTAAATTATTTTGCATATCCACGATACATTTAGTTTATAGTTCATAAATAACCTACAGCTACGGTATGTGTTCGAGCTTTATTCGAACTTTTATTTTAGCAAACGTTTTCTTCGATAAGTGCGTTATACTAACCAGCGCATTTTACGTATCCATTTATACGGAAAATTTATAGTCAAGAATAATTTAGGACTCTCCGACGATCTTCTATTTCCTCCTGACTTGGACCAATAGCTTTAGCATCATATCCTTAGATCTCTTCTAGTAGTAGAGCCAGCCGTAGTTCAACACAACAAAATGATGATAATTTACGTCTATATTCCTAGCTAGTCTAACAGTGCATGCAAACAGCTATATTCAATGAGTATTCAACTGCTTAAATTTTTTATTGACTGACATTGATAGTTCTACGCTAAGACAGAACGTGAAATCCCGCGAATATGGGTTGTTCGGCGAAGCTGTGCCCATATTAATTCGCTCGCAACCTAGTCCTCTTCTATTTTAGAACCTAGCCCCATATTAAGCATTTTTAAGACTAGTCCTCTCTTGATTTTGCAACCTCACCATCACCCATATTACTTTTTTCATGCTCCAGAGGAGCATTTTTATTTCTTGTCCTTCTGTCATTTTAAAGGATCCCTTTTCAGCAATGCGGTAATGGATACAAAGGAGCTTGAACAGTGCCGCAGGTAGAGCAGAAAACTGATTATATAAATATACAGTACCACTGAATTCTTACCTTCGCCCCAAGCATCGGCCGCTGCAAACTCTGTTTGTGGGTGTATGAGGATGAAAGTTTTTCACCTCTACAAAGAGTTAGACAGTATGCTCGTCGTGTTCAGCGACTCGGATTCACTATATGGATACCGCCATAGGGCCGAAAAAAGTTGTTTTCGGCGGTTTGACCAGTGGTCAGTACGCCCAATAGACCGTAGTGACCACTGGTCACTTCCCTCGATTTCGGCAATATGCCCTTTGAAGCGAGCGTAGGCGATTTACAATATATGCCCCCAACCAAAACGCCGAAAAACGCTGTTTTAAGGGGGTTGACCACTGGTCAATAGGCCCCTTAGACCGTAGTGACACTGGTCACTTCCGTCGGTTTCGGCAATATGCCCATTGAAACGAGCGTAGTCGATTTACTATATATGCCCCCGAACAAAACGCCGAAAAACGCCGTTTTAGGCCGTTTGACCAGTGGTCAATAGGCACCATAGGCCGTAGTGACCACTGGTAACTTCCGTCGGTTTCGGCGATATGCCCATTGAAACGAGCGTAGTCGATTTACTATATATGCCCTCGAACAAAACGCCGAAAAACGCCGTTTTGGGCCGTTTGACCAGTGGTCAATAGGCCCCATAGGCTGTAGTGACCACTGGTCACTTCCGTCGGTTTCGGCGATATGCCCATTGAAACGAGCGTAGTCGATTTACTATATATGCCCCCGACCAAAACGCCGAAAATCGCTGTTTAGAGTGAGTTTTCCCAACTTTGACCCTGGGCGAGGAACCACGTGAGCAATGCTGACCAGTGGTCACTTCGGGCGGTATCGGCAGTATGCTCATCGTTTTCAGCGACCCCGATTTACTATATATGGGGACCACCCAGAGGCCGAAAAACGCCATTTTTAGTGACTTGTAGGCCATTTCTAGTAAAAGTGGGACTTAGAAACTTTTCGCCCAAACAGGCCAAAAAAATGCAAAGTTTGGGCCCATCTCCTGAAAGCTAGGGAGCAAAATTAAAAAATCCCCCTCGTTACTTTATGCACCCCTATTGGTAGTTTTCAACAAAAGATACTAGACCTCTCCAGCTTCTACCCAGTTCTAGAAAAGTGTGACCAAAATTTGCGAAAAATAGCGAAAGTCCGACTTTGGGACCTTGGCACAGAGCCAAAATTGGCCAGGTGCCAAAATGACCAAAAAAAGGTAGCATGGGGGGATCCTGTCTACCAACATATAATAGTAGTATGGTGCCAAAATGCCCACATCGTTCCAACACTTCGCCGTAAAATGCATTTCCAATAAGCGTTATTCACCGAGAAAAAAAAACAAACGCACGGTAACTATCGCCTAGTGCAAAAATTCGAAGTTTCGAATTCGAACCAAAAGTATGGTGGTACTTGTAGTACTACTCGAGTTGTTTACGATGGTAACTTTTTTACCACTCCCGGACCTCTAATTAGCTGGCACCAGGCCAACACGGTCTTCAGGGGGCCGCGCAGACGCCTTTTTACCCATATTATGTAGGGGCGCTATCGCGCCCCTACATAATTATCCCCTTTTGTGCGGAGCATTTTTGTTATTTGTAATATATAAGTGAGAAAATCAAACATCAAGATTTGCAGCATCAACTGGCTAGGTTTCATCAAATTTGCCAGTTTCTATGTTAAAATGCAAAAATTTGTAAATCTTTCGAAATTCGATGAAATAAAATAAATGGTGTTTCAGTGTTTTTTGCGTATTTCTTTGTCTCAGGGTACGTTTTGACTACTTTAGCTGATCCGCCGAAATGAGGTTTTTCCCGCTAGCACAAAATTGCTAAGTCCAGATACAGTTTTGAGCTGTTCACGTGAAAGAACTCATTAAACTTGCTATGTGAATGACTTTTGAGCAACTAATAACCATTTTGGGAGTTTGGCAGCAAAAGCAAAAATTGGTTGTTTCCCACCCCTTGGTTTTATTTTCCCATTTCTTTAAAATTCTGCTGGCAGCTTGCCAAGCGTCGCAGGAAGACGAGACCGACATTTTTGAAAAGAGCACATGTTGTTCTCATAGAAACTATTAAAAATTATCTAACTACTATGGAAAATTTTCTACAGGCAGGGCGCCTACTATTCCTATTTTTCCTATTTTTTCCTATATTTTTCAAATATTCCTATTTTTCCTATTTTTGCCTAAAATTCCTATATTTTCCTATTTTTCGTGAATTTTGGGAAGATTTATTAGATTTTAACTGTGGAAACTAAACATCCGTACGTAAGATTTTCTGTTTTATATACGTGTATAAATATATACCTTCCAGTGAGGAATTCTCAAAAAATTCCGGCTTCGCCGGAATACATTTTCTGTATGTACTATTTTCTCTTTATTTCTGTTATGTCGATTTAATTGTCGCCTTTGAATCATTCAATGTTTCAAGGATTTGTGAAGGTGAAGTTGTCACAGGGTTTTTTCAAATTCGGACCTGTTGTTTTCAGTGTTTTCTAAGAAAAGGTGTGTATTTTTTGAATGAAATTTTAAAAAGTTTTCAAAATATTTCAAAAAAGCGTTTTCTACAGAAACACTGTTCAGTCCGAGTTAGAATACCTAGCAACAGCTTATGTGATGAAATTCTTTTATTTAACATTAACAAATTTCCTAAAGTGATCTGAAGAAGTATGTATATACTTATAACAATGTTCACAAAAAATTAAAAATCGAATTTTTGCTGGCAATTTCGCAAATGAAGTCCGATCGAAAAACTTTTGTTCGTATGAAACGGTAGTGACCCCTCTACATATGGTGCAAATTTCATGCCGGTAGCCCTTGTGTAGCGTGAGTAATAAAAATTTTTTTATTTTTTTGATAACGAATTCACAAAAAATCACTTGTTCCCAAAAAATTACCACCGGATCTGATCTCAGGATATAGCTAGGAAATTTATTCGTGCATAGAAGGAGCATAGTCCATAGTGTTATTGTGTAAAAAATTTGGACCCCCAAGTTCCGTTTGCGCAGGCTGAATTTAGAATTTTGGTTCTCGGCCCCCGGAACCAAAGTGGCTATCCAGGACAATATACTTGACCTTGATTATTGACATGAGGAGGCTAGGAAACCCCTTATTTTTTGTTCTGTTGCTCTAGTAAGCAGAATGGTGACTGACGTGACTTGGCCTAGAGTCACCTGACGTGACCTGGGTCGGGGTCACGTGACTGACCAAAAATTTTATTGCAAGGTCCCAGAAGCCTAAAAACTCGCCTATATACCTATTTAGGTTTGTCCGTGCGTAGCATTCAAATTTGGCATGCATTAATTCTTATGTAGGTTTTGCCCAGATAGGTGATTCTGACCACCCCCTGGGTCCGCCGGGTTCATCGGCTGGACTGTCTGCCAGAATGGGGTTGGGGTACCTAAAACATGCGCTTTATTGGTTTTTCGGTTAATTTGGCATTAGTTTTGCCCTAGTGGTTGCCCAAGAGGCATTTTACAAAAAGTTGATAGTGATTTTTCTTTTGTGAATTTGTTCACAAAAAATCACCCGCCGGTGGCGAAGCCAGAAGACATGGCAGGGAATCCAATATATGGTTGGATAGCTTAGATTTAGGACATGTGACATGGGGTAGCTGCGCAAAGTCCTTAGTGAGTACCAGCGAAAATTTCAATTGTCCGGAATTGTCCGATGGTCGGATTTTGGGTGGGTCGACTATTTTGGGCACCCTAGTCGGAGGAGTTGGGCCTCGGCAACCAAACTTACATATGTTAAGGTTGAGTTTGGGGTTCTTTTCCGGATAACCCCCCAGGCCCAGATTTCGCAAAACTTGACCAAATGAGTTGAAATTTGGTATGGGTATGTTTTGGACAACGCTGAGTTCAAATATCGCAAAATTCGATTTTTTTCGATTCGTAAGGGGGGACCAAAAGAAATCGAAAAATTTTTGTCTTCGATTTTGCTGAAAAGTTGTATTCAGGGGTTTTCGAGGTCGCAGAACACGAATTTGAAGGTAGTTTTTTCGATTCAACATTTCGTTAGCTCAGTATAAGCTTACATCTTAAGCTTAAGTCTTCAGCTTACACTGAGCTCACGAAAAGCTGAATCGAAAAACGCACTTCAGATTCGTATTCTACGACCCCGAAAACCCCTATATACATCTTTTCAACAAAATCGAAGACAAAAAATTTTTCGGTTCCCCTTGGTCCCCCCTTACGAATCGAAAAAAAATCGAATTTCGCGAAATCAAAAAATTTGCGATATTTGAACTCCGCGTGGTCGAAAACATACCCATACCAAATTTCAGCTCATTTGGTAAAATTTTGAGAAATCTGGGCCTGGGGGGTTATCCTGAAAAGATCCGAGTTTGGTGGCGATTACCTTGGAAAAAATTTTCCGGCTGCGGCTTGTTGTTAGCCGTCTAGGTGGGTGTTTTTTGTGAATTTTCAGGGTGATTTTTTGTGAACATTGCTGTACCACAGTACCCCCACGCACTCTAGTGTTGTATGAAGCTATATACGTGCGTATGCATTCGTTGTACACAGTCGTGGATATATACTTACTTACTTACTTACTTACTTAACCAGTTTAGTTAACTTAACTAGTTAAAACAATTTTCGTGCTTTGGCAGTTTCGTGCTTAAATTTTAGGTTTTTACTGACTGCCGAAACTTAAAGTTTTGAGTGTTTCTGTTGAGGATTTTCATTATTTTTACAAAATTTTTCCAGCTTATTCTTCCTATAGCTTTTTCAGCTTTCAGCCTCATAAGTATATTCTTTTGCAGTGTCGTCTTCAAATTTGCCCCTCCTAAAGTGCTCCTTCCAAAGCATAGAATATTCAAAAAAACGCTTTCCTTTAATACGTATCAAAAGTTTGTCCCAAAAAACACTAAGAAGTTTAAATTTTCAAAACTTTTCCGGCTTTGCTGGAGATTTTACTTGATTTTTGCCGTTGCTCTGAAATCGAACTTTATCCATGAACTTTTTTATCCGTGATACATACAAATTTTCACATATTTTTAGAGAAAATTTTCGAAAATCCCCTCAAGTTTCCCTCTAGAAAAGTTCCGTATAATAAGTCTAGGTCGTTACTGACATTTATGGAGTTGAAATTTTGCGGAATGTAACCAAAATTGACGGCATAATTGGAGCTGGAAAAATTCCTATATTTTCCTATTTTTTCGCGAAAAATTCCTATATTTTTCCTATTTTTTCTAAAACGCCCAGTAGGCGCCCAGTCAGTCTACAGGCCTTCAAAAATAGGCAATTTTTGGGGGGTCGAAAATGCCAAAATTTTCAAAATGTCATAAAATGTTCAAAACTGGTCCGATTTTGCTCAAATTTCGTGTGGTAGGTTAGGTGTGATGGCCCTGCCAACTTGGACGCCAAATTTGAGCCCGCTAGCTCATCCCCATCGCCCAAACGGGGGGGGGGGGGGTGGTTTTTTCCCCACCACTTGAGGGTTGGTTTTTTCCAGACCTCTATAGGTTTTGTTTTTCTGCAATGTGTAATTCCCATTTTTCGTAAATTTTTCACATTTTTTGTGTATTGATTTAGGTATATAAGGAAGGGCAATTTGTAAAGACACGTTGGAATTCCTCTACGTATTTTCCTGCAAAAGTGTTGTCAGTTGTGTCGGAAGGTAAGCATAATACTGATTGTTTGCTTAGTAGGTTCTAAGGATATTGTATTTTGTGTAGTTGCACAAGAAAGAAGTGTTGGTAAGAGAGTAGTTTTGCTGGTCTTTTTAGTGGGGGGGGGGCGGCCCCCACTTTTCGGGTCCCCCTACACGACCCCTTCACCCCCTTCACTCGGCCTCACCCCCACTTTTTTGGGCTTCCCACCCCCACTCACTATAAGGTGTCCAGAATATGCCAAATTTTAAAGATTCTTGGTCAAAATTTTCAAAAATTTTCCGGCTCCGCCTGAATTTTTTGGTCAAAAATTACTATTTTGGTACTCAAACTCGATTTTTCAGCACTTTTAAGCATAGTTATAGCAGTATATGTAGAAAACAGGCTATTTTTACTGCATTTTTGCCAATTTTAGACCACTTTGAATAAGGGTATTTTTTCAAAATTTCACCTGTGCTTTTAGTGTGTTTTTTAAGAAAATGTGTGCTTTTTAAAAAAATTCTGTGTTTTTCCTGAAATTCACTTTTAGCAATCAGGTAAGAATAGGGAAATTAAGGGAGTTTGCGGCTTTTTGGAATCTGTTTTTTTAATAAGTCACGGAGGAGTGGACCGATCGGGTTCAAACTGGGTGTGTGAAGAGCCTATGGGCAGAGGTACATGCTGTGAAAAAAAAGCCGGAAAAATTTTGAAAATTTTGACCAAAAATCCTAAAAATTTGGCAATTTCTGGGCACCTTAGGGTGAGTGGGGGGTGGGGGTGGGGCCGAGTGGGGGGAGGTGCTCGAGTGGGCGGGGGAACCCAAAAAGGGGGGGGGCGCCCCCCGCCCCCCCCCCCCCAGTGAAATAAACCCAGACAGCGTAGCTTATACATATACATGCACGTGTGCTTAATGTCAACCTACTGCAACCGCCAAGTCTCCGGTGCGAACTAAGCTTAGCATAATGCGTAATTTCATACATACAGCTGTACACAAGTACGAGAGGGATACCGGACACTGTTACTGATAACGCGGAATCCCTCCACCTAAAGCAAACTGGTTTCTCGTACTCCACGAGAAACTGCTGATGCACACTAACACGAACACAAACATACAGTTACACCCACGCAAATCTCAATTCCCCATCTGTGGAGTTGATTTCACGAAAATTCTTCTAGTTCACGCGAATAGGGTGGATGGCGAGAGGCGCCTATTCTACCCAGACGCTGGTTTCAATCATTTTAGGCGCTGGCTAGATTCCCTATTCTGCGCCAAAAAGCTGGTTTCAATAATTTTAGGCGTTGAGTAGACATTAATCTGCACGAAACTATTGGCATTTTTCCGCTTTAGCAGATTTCCCTATTCTCCCCTTTAGCAATGACCGTTAGGGCATTTTTGTTACTAGTATTAACACGTTTTTAACTGTTTTTACAGCATTTATATACAAGTAACAGAAATGCTCCGCACAAAACGGGATAATATGTGTGTTGGGCCTTTCAATTCCGGTTGAGAAAGGCATAAATCCGACACAGCAACTTTCGGTGGATGGTTCCATGTCAAAAGTTGCTCAGTTCACTTAGGGCTTTCATTTCATACCAAATTTGACCACTTTTGAAAAACTTTATTTTCGACCCAAAATCGCTAAGTCCCCACCCCACCACAGCACTCTACAGTCACTTTGGGTACGCAGTTCTATGACAAAAGTTGCTCAGCTCACTTAGGGCTTTCATTTGAAACCAAATTTGACCACTTTTGAAAAATTTTATTTTGGACCCAACATCGCTAAGTCCCCACCCCACCCCACCACAGCACTCTACAGCAACTTTGAGCATGCAGTTCTATGACAAAAGTTGCTCAGCTCGCATAGGGCTTTCATTTGATGCCAAATTTGACCACTTTTGAAAAACTTCATTTTTGACCCCATGACCTCCCACCGACCTGACCCTCCAGATGGTAAAGTGGAACCAGCACAGCAAGATGGGTGGGTCAGACGGCAAAACGGATGCCAGGAATGAGCTGGGCGCACCAGAAAACCCCTATAGACAATGTTTTGAGAGGCTATGTACAGTCCTATATGGTGTTCCCGAAAGTCGGTACCGACCGGACCCTCCAGACGGCAAAATGGAACCAGCACAGCAAGATGGGTGGGTCAGACTGCAAAACGGACACCGGGAATGAGCTGGGCGCACCAGAAAACCCCTATAAACAAAGTTTTGAGAGGCCAGGTACAACCTACTATGGACCTCCAGGAAGCGGTTTCCGACTTGACCCTCCCGACGGCAAAGTGGAACCAGCTCAGCAAGATGGGTGGATCTGACGGTAAAACGGACTGCGGGAATCGATTCTCCATGCCAGAAAACCATTGTATGGAAGATTTGAGCTTACAAAATTGAATAGATAGCGAGAAATTTCGATTTTTCATTTTTCGAATTTTCGCCATTTTTGACGGGCCACTGTGGTCGCTAGGGAAGTGATAGAGAAACGCAACCTGGACCGTTAGTTAGTTCAATACATGTAATTTCTGAATATAAAAAGAAATCAGCTGCAGCTCGTAACGTTCGACCTGAGCGACGACCACAAAAATGGTCACTTTTCGCTATGAGCCGACTTTGCGGCGCCACTGCGGCGCTGTGGCGCAGCTGCGGCGCAAAAAAAGTTGTGATTCTTAAATTCTTTAGAGGGTACTACTAGACCCTATAGCCCTTTAGGTTGGCCCACCGCTGTAGTTCACGTGAAAGCGGCGAACATTATGTACAATACAACCATCAAATAGGAGAAACCGGAAAAAAACATCGCCGCCATAACCGGTCCGGGGTGCAACATTTTAACGGTAAGTGATACGGGGCTGAAACTTTCCAAACTTACTAAACTCGATGAGCTCTACAATTTGCGCATGAAATCTGCGCAGGATTTTGCGCAGCTTCTGCGCAGCTTATTTTACACTGTCTCCAGTCACTTTTCACACATATTATAGGGGTCGCTGCCGCGACCCCTATGATACGTAACTATATCTAGCAGTTTTCGCTTCTTATATACAGAAGAAAAAGAAAGCATATGTTGCTTGCTTAGTCTTTATAAACCATATTTTAATGCACTGAACATTAAATGTCTGGGCCGATGACATCTTTTTACGCTATAGCGGGGGTCTGGGGGTGAAGCCATCCAGACGTTGAGACTTTTAAAAATTTTGGTCACTTTAGACTTTAGAGAACGTTTAGTTTTCGACTGTAAATTTTATTAATGCTGCCATTTACAGAATTTTCAAACGTAATTTCATTGATTATACAATCTCTAATGCAGTGTAGCTTAGAAAATAATGAAGGCTTTGCTATGCTATGCTCAACTATGCAAAGACGACAAAAATAGAAGTAAAATATAGATGATAAACGAAATCTTTGCGCCGACGGCGCAAACGTTTTCGGAAAAAACTTAAAATTACTCTAAAAATGACTAAAAACGGGATTCTTCAGGTGAAAATTGAGTGTGCTTTTTCGTGTGTTTTTTAAAATTTTGTGTTTTTGTAAAAAAAGTGTGCGAAATCACAATAAAAACACAAAAAATACAGTGCTTTGAATCCCCCCACTAGTGGAGGGGGGGGCGTCCCCCCACACTTCCCCACCCCCACTTTTTTCGCCTAGAAAAAGCCCAGGTTTTGTAAGGGTCAAAGTTATCTTAGAATGTGGCTTTCTGTAGTGAGTTTTTTGAAAATTCATGCGCACATCTGGGGTTGATCCGATAATTGGCTATGAAAATATGTATGCTTGTTTCGACACCCCGTTAATTTTTTTTGCAATATTACGTACACTCGGACCTGTTTTTCTCGCAGTGTTTTAGATAGTTTCGGGTTTTGCCTTTGTTGCAATTGTCACAAATGTTCTGTGTTGTGTGTAAGCATTGTGTTTCAGACATGTATCATCTGCTATTCTATGATGGATTTCAACGGACGGTAAATCGAAAGACAATTAAGCCTATGCCAGAAGAAGAGATAAACCAGTTGGTGCGTTTGTGACTGGTTTTCAGAGATCCTGAACTTCTCATATTAAGCATTTTAATCTTGATTTTTAATTTTAATTTTAATCTTTAATCGACCCAAGACGTTACGTGCAGCGGTCTAGCGCCACCTGAAGCTATCACTCAATGGCTGACTCAACTAAGAAGGTACTAAGAAGGTTGGCCTAACATGTCTATGTCCGTTTTTTTCTCAACCGAATACGAAATTGCGTGGCATTTGTCGTGAATTGTTGCAGAAAAAGATTGTTCGGCTTCGGCAGCAGGTGTTTATTTGAGTGTTGTATTCATTTCGGTAAAAACAGAATTCCAGGTTTTTATTGTTTTTGTTTTCTTTTTTGAGTTTTTTTCGGGGCGTCTCCCCCGCCCCAATTTTTGACGGCCGCCTTTCTCCAGTTAATCCCTTTTGCTCCAAACTTATTCCCCCCTCGCTCACGAAATGTCAAAAAGTGCTAAACTTTTCGGTTGTGTTCAAAAATGTTAAAACATTTTCACTCTTGCCGGAACGTTAAAATCTTTTATTTTGGTACATTTAGTTCTACTTCAGTAAAAACAGTCTGACGTGGCTTATCATTTCGTATTAGGCCATTTTAGACCCTCTTTCAGAACTGTTCGGGTTCTAGAAAAATCCGTTTTCCTGTCTTATTTTGATTTACAGTCTATTTTCTCGGTTTGTTGTAGGATATGAACCAGTTTGGGCAACTGACCCTCCTTCCGGAATATCCGGACCAACTGTTTGATCCGAACCTAGAAAAACAGATAGCCGACCTGGGGCCCACGCGAAGACGAAGCGCCCCTGCGCAGCAGCAGCAAAAAGAGCAACAGCAACAGACTGATGGTTCTGGTGCTGCTGCTACTGGCAAAGTGACCAGTTAGTTTGCTGGCTTGGCCTTTTTGTATCTAATTTGCATATTTGTTATCGTAGTCCCTCCCTGCCTCTTGTGAGACAGATTTCTTGGGTTGGGTCAACCACTAACTACTAGCTGAAAGAATTTGGTTTTCATACATTTTGAACATTTTGAATTGACACTGTTATGTTGTTTGGTGTTCTAATCAGTGCTGTGCGTAGTTATCTAAGAGGATAATGAGAGGGGGGAGACTGGGGCTTTTGCGTTCTGGAAATTTCTTCAAAAAGGGCCAAATTTGCTCTGAAATATTCACCTTGCACCCAAAAGGGGGTGTAAGGTTATTATGAATATTGAATGGCCTATTTCTGCAGTGTTTAACATTTGCTGTTTTGAGTACGGATTGTCTGTTTTTGAATGGACTTTGTTTGAATGACCTTGATGGGCGTATCCAGGGGAAGGGTTTTGGAGGTTGAAAGCCCCTCCTTTTGGGTTAAATTTTATCAGTAGTCCATTTCAAAAACTGCAAATTTTTGTCAAAACTCCCTCCTTTTCAATAAATTTTAGTCACAACACCCTCCTTTTAAAAATACTGGATACACCCCTGATTAAGCTATGTATTTTTCTTATTGATATGAGGAGAAACAAGAAAGGAAGTTATGATTTTTGTTTTCTAGGAAGCCGACTTTCAACACCTGGTGTCTCCCAAATTCGTCTTCTGAAATCCAAAGAGGAAATGATGTCGCTGCCTGTGGAACAGAAGCGTGGCCCGTCTAGAACAATTAAATATAAAGGTTTGATTAATTAATTTTTTACGAATTAATATATATTGCTTATGTTAATTTACATTTGGTTGATCTTTTTATTCTTGATAATCATTAAAATGGCACGTTGGCAGGTTTATAACTACCTAGCGTAGCGAAATTCTTGTCTGTGCCATATGCTCGTTCCCCCAGCCCATTATGTTTGGCTACTAAAATTACTGCTTTTTCGATAAAACAGGTATATACTTTTGTCAGTCTGTGTTGGTTGAAACATTTCTCCCACAAAATGTCTATACCATCAGAGTACCTCTTTCTGAAATCGAAACAATCCTTATTTATCTGCTTTTTCAACTAATGTTCTTCTAATCCTGCTGGGAACAACAAGACAATTACATAATCTACTAACAGCATATTTATTTAGCCTTTGTGATACTTTCAGAGAAATTATCAATATTTCAGCTAGTTTTTTTCCTTAATTTTAGGAATTACCATTCGGCCCGGCCAACCGTTACCCTCCAGTCCCACCAAAGCTGGGAGCTCTAGCAGCTCTCCTCCTAAGGAAGGGTCTGGGCCCGGTCCCGGCCCTTCCTCGAGTGGCCAGCCTGCGGCCCAGCCCGTGTCGGGCCGGCAGCTTCGATCTAGTGGATCGGAAGATCTGACTTCCCCTCCACCCCCACGTCCCAGTTCTAGAGTTCGAAATCGGTCCGGAACGGAGAGGAAATCGGAAAGCACGGAAAAATCCGGAGATGGAAAACGGAGAATTTCGGAAAAATCGAAACTGGAAGGAAAAGTGAAAAGTGGAACAGCTAGCAGTAGTAGTAGTAGACCTGCTCGTTCGGGTGCGAAAACCGCCGCCGGGTCCCGAAAATATTTGACATCCACTCAGATTTGGCAACGAAAACGAGATGACCGAGCCCGACTGGGAAAACGAAAACTCTCGAAAGCATTCGTGTCATCGGAGGAAAGCGAAGATTCAGAGACTGACAGGAAGAAGAGCAAGAAATTGAAAATGTCGTCTCCACCCCCAAAACCTGAAAAACCTGTTTTGCCCACTGCGAAGCTGGCGAAACCGGTTTTGCCTGACGAAAACAGGACGACGGAAAAATTGTCGGAAGGACGAACAACACGACGAAGTGCTGGCGGTGTTTCCGAAAGCGAGCCGATAGCAGCTGGCAAACCAGCTGTCAGCAAACGCTCGCTATCGCCAGAGATTGCAACTAGGCCAACGGCGAGTGGAAAAGTTGAATCCCTGCCGATAGCGACGAAAAAAGGCTTGCCCGATAAACAGGACTCTAACGAACAGAAGCTGGCTTCTTCGAAAAGCCCTGGGAAAACGGCTGATAACGTTGCGGCTAGCCCGACTAGGAAAGCCAGCGAGGTATCGAAGCGAACGCTTCATGTACCAGGTGTTATGGAGGGCGAACAACGACCTGACGGTTTTGGTAGGTGCTACTTAAAAAGAGAAATTCATGTGAATAAAATCATTTCTGTACTTGAGTGCTCAGATTTTCATTTCGGACGAAAAACGTGGAAGTGGGAATGTTGGGAGGGGTCCACCAGCCCCCCACACCAAAAGGTGGGGAATTGTGATGGCATTGAAAGCCAAGAATAGAGCAATTTATCGTATTTTCAACTTATATGACTGTAGAAGCTATTAGTCAACTGTCCAAAAAGTGCCGATTTCAGCACCAAACTGAAAGGAGCTGTCATACATTTTGGTTTTATGTTATTTTATTACGAACAAGCTCGGTCTTACTCGTCAAGTGGAGCGAAAAATTTCTAGAGGGTGGAGTAGATTCGGTTTCTGTGTTAAATTAAATTAAAAATTAAATTGCTGTGGTTGTTTGACTTTCAATCTCGCGGTGTTTGGCAGATTTTTGATAAGATAAATTCAAACGATTTTTCGTAATTACACTGAATGTAATTTCTCAGAGTGTTGTTTCATTTTCATATTTTTGTGTCGAAGGCAGATGTGAAAGGTTATTTTATTTTGTTTAAAATTTTAGAAGAATCGCACTTTTTCCCTTGATTTTTTCTTTTTTTCAGATGAAAGAATTCGGTGTCCCCCGCCGGTACTCAAAGGACATCATTTGCTGACCTTCTACTTTGATACGGTTGGAAAGAATCAATATTTTCAGAAATGGAGTGAGTTTTTTCACTGAAATTTTTTCATTTTTCACCGGCTGCTTTTCACTTTTTTCTTTGTCGTTGGCAGATTTTTAAGTGATGCTGGTGCAAAGCCTAAGCACTCTCTTTATTTAAGCGGGCGCTTGCATTATCGGGATTACAGATGTAAATTTGAACCGATTGTGCAATTTTAAAGAAATCCGAAGTGGATCTGCTTTGGCTGGCTGGCATTTTTTTAGGGTTTTGAAAGTGGGGGGGGGGAAGTGGGGGGGGGGGCTTCCGAAAAGTGGGGGGGGGGGGGGAGCGAGCCAAATGTAAAATATACCGAAATTTTTAGCGAAAAATTAGCATTTTTAAGGTAAAAACGCAAAAAATCGCTGTTTTTAAGCTTAAAATGAGCTTATAAGTCCATAAATTAGCTAAAAATTGAGAAAATTTTTGAAAATTTGACCTCAAAAACCTAATTTTTTGACACTTTTGGACGACCCCCAAAAAAGTGGGTGGGGGCTTGCCGAAAAGTGGGGGGGGGGGCGAAAGTGGGGGGGGGGGCTCCGAAAAGTGGAGGGGGGAACCGAAAAGTGGGGGGCCCCCACTAAAAAATGCCAGGCTGGCCGAGTATGTTTTGACAAATGGATAGCTACCAACATGGCTTAAGGTGCTGGTATCACTTTGTGTAAATTTGACCCTATAGGCTTTAATTCTTTTTGAAAGTGGATGAAACTTTTCAAATGCACTATTTCGGTGCTCTTTAACATTCTGGGACCAGTCCCGCATTTTTAGGTGCAAAGATAGGAAATTTTTGGTGGCCAAAAATGGCCGTTTTCGAGAAAATCAGTTTTTTCAAAGTTACTGCCAAATCGTACGGACAATTTTGGTTTATTTATACTCGATCGATACACAGTCTCATTGCACATTTTATCAGTGCTTATTAGCCGGAGTTTGTTGCTCTAAGCTAGAGATTTGGCCGAAAAACCATTTTGGCAAAACTGCGATTATTTTGTTTTGAACATCGATTTCTCAAAACCTACCCAATGGATTCGCGTGATTTTTGGCAAAATGAAAATTCGCACTATTGCGGAGGGACATTTTTCTTGGTTTGAGCTAAAACATCTCCAGTTGCGAGAAAACTCAATGCAAAGTTGCGAAATTTCGTGTCACCGCACATTTAATGGATTTTCTTGACCGTTAAGACCTGCTAAGCCAAATCCAAAAAAATGTCCCTCGGCCCATATCGTCGGCCCAGATGCAAAAAGTGCTAAGTAACATTTTTGGCAAAATTGAGTTACGGTGTGTACCAGCATGAGAAAGCCTGTAGAATTTTTTGGCAAAAGAACCTAAGTGATCCGATGTATATTGGGAAAGTTACAGCAAATTCATGTTACTTAGCACCTTTTACTCAAGGTAAAATTTCCAATAAAAATCCGAGTACACATTTTTTTCTTGAGGCAAAAAAGTCTAAGTGAGCCATTTTAACACTAAAAATTTAAATTTTGTATTGTGAGGCAAAAAGTACTAAGTGCTTTTTTCGCATTACACTAGTTTGGCATGCTTAATTGAAAATATTTTACTGCAGATAAAATTCTACCATCAATAGACTACAAACATCGAAGAATGCATTTTTCTAAGTAGTACTGTTAGGTTGCAAAAGAACGAAAACTTTGAACGACCATATCTCAAAAGTGTAAAAATGTTAGTTAGCACTTTCTGCTTCTCAGGTGACGAATGTCCTTTATAGGACAACACAAGAAAAAATTTTGGCTCATTCCACAGTTTTGAGAAATCGATGTTCAAAAATTTTTGGTCTATACTCAACCTGTCAGATGTCAGTATGTCATAAAAAATTTTCGCTATTTTTTGGGGATTTTTAATAGTTTCGTAAGCAGATTATAAGCTTTAAAATGATGTATAAAGCTCTTTCCAGCTCACAAAATTGCGAAACTTATGGCGTTTCAAAAAATACCCACAAAAGCACTGCACAAAACGATACCAGCACCTTAAGAAATTAAAATTTTATTTAAGCGTCATGTCATAAATTTGAATGTACGGAGTGAAAGAGCCTAAAAAGGCTTTAAAAGGATGTTCATATCTCTTCTGTGCGTGGTTTCTATCAAACGTTACAAGCGATGAAATATAGCTAATTTACGTTGATTTCATTTCATTATTATTTGTTTCATTTTCATCATTTATGGCAAAGTAAAAACGATCGTTCGAAAATGAATTCTACAGGGTTTTGCATGACGCTTTTTTGTTGGATTTGTTTATATTTTATGAAATACACTATGCCACTTATTAAAAGCATAATATGTACAAAACAGAAGCGATTTGCTCAAAATTTTCCAAATTAATTTTCTTATAAATGCTTTGCCTGAAATTTGGCATATTGGAGAGATAACGTAAACGTAGGGGTAATTTTTTGTTTTTGTTTAAAACGTATATGTACGTATGTTCCGTGAAATATTGATTTACAAAATCTTTCAACATCTAATGAAATTCTCAAAATTACATAAAATCAAAAAACTGAAAAAATTGCCTCTGAATTTGATTTATTTATACAAAATTTGAGCTATTTCCGTTCACCCGTTAATGAATGTCACCGTTTTGAAAGCTTAAACCTGTTGTGTAAGTTGCAGGCCAAGCCTTGGATTTGTCAAATTCTGCATACTGTTAGTATATATTTGACACCTGCTATGAAAGTTTGAAATGGCTTGGTTGAAAAATGAACTCAGGAGAGCCGTTCTCGATAATGCAAGCGCTCCCTTAAGGTCCTGAGGTTTAAAATTGTCTTACAATGTTGAAACTTAAGCAAAATTTTGCTTTGCGGGTTCTTTGTTAATACAATACATTTGAACTTTTTTTAAATATGTATTGATTTTTGTTGATTGTTAATTGTGGGTTTTTTCAGCTCGAGAAATGAAGCAAAAGGTGGTAGCCTCTAGCAGTCTGGCTGACGTGCTGCTCGAAGGCGGCAGCCCTCGGCTCGTCAACAGTTCAACCCCGGCGGGTTCCACGTTGGCCAGTAAGTGGCTGTTTGTTGTGAATTCTAGAGAAGCTGCTTTTTCCGATCAGCTCATACTAATTTTGTTATTTCAGTGTAAAGTTCTTCTGTGCCTTGTAGTCGCTCTATGTTCTGGTTCTATCATGGATTAACCTCAGCCATTGATACGGTTATTAGAATTGGTTATGTATGTGTTACCTGTATACTGGTTTCTGGGGTTGCTGGAACATTAGCAACGGTCTCTGATTAAGAGTCCATAGTTCGACCCCGCCCACCACCACCACGAAATGCTGCGGAAAACATTCGCGTATTGTGGGAGGAGCACCGTTACGCAATGCAAAGAATTGAAGGCATGGGTTGCTCTTCTCATGGCATAATAGAACTGTAGACTGTACTTGGTGTGCCCCATCGTTTTGGTTACGTTGTACCTATGTTTACAGGGGGTGGGGTAGACCTTCCGAAATTGTGCCCCCCACGGTTTTTTTTGGGCAAAATTGGGGGCATTTGCCCACTCGGCCAAAAGTTTGCCCACTCAAATTTAAATTTGCCCAGCAGTTTGCCCACTGAAAAATTGGACCACAGAGGTAAAAGAAGTGAACGTTTCTATTACGGTTTTATTGCTAATTTTAAAAAATCTTCAATTTTTATCGGCCACCAGACCCCCCGCTGGGGTTCCTGTGTCACTACTAAATTGTAATTTGATTAACTTTACTTCACTTCACTTATTGTCTATTATTCCAAATATGTCTCCTCGAAATGGTGCAAAATTTGTATGAAATCTTTTGCAATTCAAGCTTATTTTGTAAGTATCTATACGTAGAAAAACGCAACTGCAGAAAATAGAAATTATGGCTCAAAACATGTGCAAAAATACCAAATTTGAAAAATTCGTTCAGCTTCTGGGGGGCTGCGCCCCCCAGACCCCCTGCTGTTGTTTTAATATGTATAATAACCCTGTATTGTATAAAAACTAAGATTGCTTAAGGCACAACTAAAGATAACGACAGGAAATTCGATGGTACGGAATAAAATACGTTATTAATTAAAGTAAACTTAAAATTAAGGCTAAAAATCGCTTAGCAAAATTTTGTAATTTTGCCCACCGATCTTTAAATTTGCCCACTCAATCCTAAATTTGCCCACTAAAATGCCCACTGGCCGTTTTGAAAAAAAACCTGCCCCCCCCCCTGTTGGGATATTTTGGAGCACAAATATTTGCCAAAACGTAGGTCAGTTTTCGTAACAATTCCGATATCGCTGGAGATTTTCTTAAAAATGTTTATTTTAAGCTTCAATTAGGCATGTGCTGTTGAGAGCTTTTTGCGTCTCGCCATCAAAAATTGGCCTAATTACTACGTACGTATTTTTTGGCGCGATTTGTCAAAATCCTCCCCCGATACATTCCCAGATACCTCCCCCTGCGTTCCTTGAAAAAAAATCACTGAAAATTACCTTGTATAGGCAAGATTAACTCAATTAACTTTGCCTCCATCAGATTGGGGTATTGGCTGGCGCGAAAGCGTCTTCTAAAAATGTCACTACAGTTTGGGAACGAATTCAATCTGTGGCTGAGTTCGATTGTGCCTGAGTGGCTCAGTCGATAGAGCGTTGGCCTAGATCGCCAAAGGTTGTGGGCTCGATCCCCACCTCAGGCCCGAAGTTTTAGTGACAATCTTAGTTTAGTTCGTTGTTTCCAAGCCCCCCCCCTCCTCCCTATAGTAATAAACTGTGTGTGGCTAACTTAATGTATGTGTTTCGTTCTAGGTCCGGTGGGTAGCACTGTTGCGCATGCGCAGGTCGGTGTGGTCGTGGTCACTCCTCTCAGTCCCGCTGCCGGCAGTGATCGGATCCTGCGCAGATCTTCATCTGCGCAGCACCAGCCAATAATGTCCCCTCTGCCCAGTCCGCCAGCTGGCAAATCTTCTCCCACCAAAGCACCCGCTGTGGGGGTCAGCCGGCTGTCTGTCGGCCGGTCCCTGGTGGACCAGTCAACCTCGCCCGCTTTTGCAGATATGGGAACGTCCCCCCTGCCCTTGACCAGTGGTTCACCTTCATCGTCGGCCGCTAGACGGCGTTCTGGGGGGCGGGGGGTCGTGGTGACCCCCCTCTCACCCCCGCCTAAGCCGGCGGGTCCTGTTGTATTGCCGGACAATACTGCAGGTGTGGCAAGCGACGGTACAGCTACGGCATTGTCACATCATTCTGGTATGTCGGTTTTTCGGGGGGGGGGTGAGATATGTTGAGAGGTTTGTAAAATGTAGGAGATTTGTAAATTTTTCAGCTAATCTATGTATAAGCTTCTTTGTGATGATGCCAATAAAAATGACACCTGTCTAAAACTGAGCGGTTTGTCTAATGGCTCAGTAGGTTTCGAAAAAAGCTGGTTTTTTGAGCCATCGTTGAGGTGTTTGGCCTATCTTGTTTGTGTTTGTGTAACCTTTTGTGTTCAGCCGGTTTTTTCGTAGTTTTTTTCCTATTTTTTCTTTGTAACCGTTTGTGTTTTGCTTAACCAGTTTTTTCGCAGCTTTTTTGATCTGTTTTTCTTTGTTTAGAATCCACTGCCTGTGATATTACAGAGATTGGGGAAAGTTCCTATCAGGATCTGCTTGAGGATGCTCAGAAGACTACTGTAGCCCAACCGTCGGCTCGCACCACCCCTCGGTCTGGTGGCAGTAGTCCCGCCAAAATAGCTGCCACCCGATCCCCCCAAAAATCCTCTGCACCAGCGGCTACCGCCCCCCTTGGTTTGGCTTCCCCCGTCAGAGGATTGGAGACTGAAACGGCTAAACGGGGAGGTCAGCCGGCCTGGATGCAGGGACGGGAAGCTTGGCTAAAGTGAGAAACAATATTTGCAGTGGCTGTTAGTGCAGAGTGTGGTCGGCTGTTTTCTCAATAGTATTGTTGTTTCACCCCACCCCCCCTCCGACAGATTGGCTCCACTCGCTAGAATGTGCGGAAAAATGCCAAATTTTTACTTCGAAACGTTTCCGGTCTAATGGATGGTTTCGGTCTAAAATCGTTTTGTTTTGTTACTAAAGCTGATTATTTTTGAGCATTGTTTTAGCTTTAGTTATAGCATAGCAATATTATTAGTATAGACAACAGGCTATTTTTTATGACATGTTATCATTTTTTGGCCGTCTGAACAACTTTCTCCCTCTATTATTCTCTATCAAATCAGTGTCGAAGCGAAGGTGCCCTAGACCACTTTGGCTTTTTCAGTTTACAGTTTCTCAGGGTGTTATTGTTTCAGTTTCTTTGTTTCAGATTTGAGGAAGGCGTGGCTTGGTGTGCCCTTTGTCGTCAGCTGTTTCGTGACGACTCCCGACTCAAATACAACGTCATGATTCAGGGCATATCGGACAAGTATGCCACCTGTGTGTCCACGCACGAGCAGTCGCAGTTGCATGGGCGGGCGGTCAGTATGCTGGCTCCGGAACTGAAGGCTAAACTGCGTACGTTTGGCTACTATAGCAAGAGTACATAATACATAAGAGTATGACAAGTGTGTTAGTGTTAGCTGGAAATGATATGGTGCCCGACTCCAGCTAGTGGAACTTGAACTGCCCAGCTTACAATCGCGTGCTGTTCGAGCACTCTGTCATTAGGTAAAGGTAAAGGTTTACCCCAGGAGATATCTCCGTCCTGCCACAGGACATATCTCCGTCCTGCCACAGGACACAGGACATGGGGTGCCGGTGCTCATCCCCGGATTTTCAGCGGTAGAGCCAGGAGTGTCACCTCAGCTGATGACTGCATCCGTGGAAGGGGGGGGCGGCCCTTCTACACAGCTTCTTGTTACCTTCCCACCGAAGTGGTACCCATTTAACGACCAGTGAAGGATAGATAGCTGGGTTGGCTAGAGCAGAGAAAGCTTTGTGGTCTCCGGGGATCGAAGCACCAACGTAAGTCGAAAATTCTGACCAGCGCCGTAGACCACTCGGCCTGTCATTACGCCATTTAAAAACATAGCAACAGTTCAAGTATGTACGTGTACGTTGTTGAATGTGAGCGGAGCATGGAGCATTTGTATTAATTCCGGGTTGCGTAGGCTTAGTCTTGATTTATTGGACTGACCCTCCTTGTTTTTCCTTTTACTGAAATTGATTATTTTCCAATTTTTTGTTTCATTTTTCCTGTTTTCTATTTCCTATTTCAGCCAAGAAAGCCTCTGCTGCCCCGCCTCCAACCAGTCGACCCCTGCAAAAACGGTCCCAAATTCGATACCTTCGTCAGGGCGAAACGGCAACCGCTACAGTACCACGCGCACGCCGGGGTGCCTCAATGGCAGCGCGCCGCGGTGGCGCCCCTGCTCCCCTGTCCAGAAAGAAACCTATTCCCGCTACCCTGCCCACACCTACACCCAGCAGTGGTAGTGGTAGCAGTAGTAGCAGTAACAGTATTTCTGGTGAGTCGGGTGAAAGGCTAGTTTCCGAGCTTCTGGAACCTCCGGCGTCGAATGAAGTGAAGCCTGTACCGGAACCGGAACGAAAATCGGAACCGGAACCGGTTTCGGTTTCTGCCGGCCCGAAAATGGCATCCCTGCCCAGGGCAAGACGGGGCAGGCCGCCCCTTCACAGCAGAGGAGCTGCGGGTCGATTTGGACGAGCCTCGCTTGAGGCTCGATCTGCTCCCGCCCCTGCCCCGACGACCTCTTCAGTGCGGATTTCGCCACCGAAAACGAAAACGAAGACGGAATCTCCGGTTTCGGTCCCGGTCAAACCTACCTCAACGATTGTCACCAGAAGATCGGGCAGTTCTTTGAGTAAGTTAGCCTGACCTTATGAATTTTTTATTTGAGTTTTGTTTATCTAGAATCGGAGGGGTTCGTTTTTTGAAAAGAAAAATGCAGACGTAGGAAAATGTAGGAAAAAGGAAAAAATGTAGACAGAAGCCTACAGTGACGCCAGCCTTGTCTTGCTTTGTTAGCGGTTTTTAGCAGACTTGTGTCTGTAGCACATCGTAGTATCTGTTATCCATCGTACTGAGTAACATTGACTTTTAATGTACAGTTTAAATAATCGTTAAGACTTGCTTGAAGCGTCCTTACATGACATAAATACGGGAAAACGGGATACATAAACTCCTAGAAAACACCTATCTACGAATCTCTCTTTGTGCAGGAGGGGAATTGTTTGGGGGGAGGGGTGAACAGGCGCCCGAAGGCCGCCAAAAAATCTGATTTTTGGCACATGTGTTTTGGCCCCCAAAAACCCCGGCACATGTCTGGTTTCGAGGCTTTACAGGGGACGTGTTCTGTGGGCAATTTCACTTGCTTACCATGTGTTTGTTTGATGAGATATTTCTTGGGATGAATTGAGCTTAAGCTGAAAACTGAGATAATGCAAGCTTAAGTTTAGTAATGTACAGTACCCTGCACCCAAATGGTGATAGTTGGTGATAATTGGAAGTTGGCGAAGTTGACGGAAATCGCCAAAGTTGACGAATATCGCTATCAATATGCCAAAGTTGGCGAATTTCTGTTTTCGCCAACTGTCACCATTTGAGTGCAGGGTACTGTATGTGAATTGTAGGTTTTGGATCAGGGATTTTTCAAAATAGGACCCGTGCTCTTTTCTGAGAAAATGTGTTTATCTTTCTAAAAATTTCAAAAACTGCTTTGCTTTGGTTTTGTGTGCTGGATCAAAACCTATTCCCAACAGGATTGTGGTTTTTATCTCTATTTTTATGAAATGATATGTATTGAATTTTATGATGATTATTTCCCTATACATCTCTTCCCCCCCCCCGCGAAAATAGCTGCCAACTGTCTTTTTATTTTTGAATGATGATTTTTCAGCTTTTTTCTCATACTTTTCTTTAGCTCATGCCAAACTGATGGATCTGGTCAAAGAATGGATGACGGGGCGAGAGCTGTGGCTGATCCTGAAGGATGACCTGCTGTTTTGCCGGGCCTGCCAGTTGTACGGGGACAACTATGTCAATAGTACCAGCTGGCGCAATGTTTTTGGCACCTGCGGTGTGCCTCTTGACAGGGTGCGGTCTGTGGGGGATCATGAGCTGAAGCACTATCATAAACGGGCCCTGGCGGACTACTATGAGCATGATCTCAAAATTCCGATTACTGGTGAGAATTTGGAATGTTTTGAGGGGGTTCAATTGTTTGTGTTGCCAAAGCGGTAGTGCCGGTCTTAATTTTTTGAAGAAATGTTCTAGAAATGTTCAATTACGTATCTCTGTTCCTGAATGTGGCAGTCTGCGGCTATATCCGACTAGGTCACGAGTAGATTTTTCCGTTTTTAACCATAAGTACCGTTTGCTCGGCAGCGAAATTTCGTCCTTGGAAAATGTAAAGGATTTAGGCGTATTAATTGACCCAAAACTTTCTCCCAACACTGCTCTAAAATCCGTTCTAAAGCTTCACAGTGTTCTGCTCTAATTTATCGTGTTTTCAAAACTAGAGATACGCTTTTTCTAAAAAATATGTTTATAACGTATGTTAGACCATTGTTTGAGTATGCAACGGAGGGTTGGAGCCCCGGTTATCTGAAGGATGTTCGCCTTTTGGAATCAGTTCAACGTACATATACTAAGAGAATTCCAGGGTTGACTCAGCTAAGTTATCCGGATAGGCTGACTGCATTAAACCTAGACAGTTTGGAATTGCGTAGATTAATGGCTGATTTGTGTATGTTGTATAAAATTGTTTACAATCTTGTTGATGTTCCATTTGATTGTCTATTCAGTTATGCGCACTTTATGGGTGTGAGAAGACACCAGTTACAGCTACAACAACATAGATTTCTCAGAACACATACGAAAACGTTTTATTTCGCAAGAGTTTGTGATGTGTGGAATTCTCTGCCTGACAACTTGGTAAATTCAAATTCCTTATCTACATTTAAAAGAAAATTACAGGAGTATAAACCTAATTTGCTTTGTTTCATTCGGGGGTGATTTCAAACAATTTTAAATCTAACTATCTCACCTTTTAACACGAAACTTTATCATATATATATAATGCGTTTGACTTTGGGTTATAACTAATATATTGGCAAGATGGATTTATCAATTGAGTCTGGTGCACGTTAAAGGTACTAACCTATGTGCACCTCTAACCGTTCCCTATCTGTACTTTAGTATTTGTTTTCTCTTAATCTATTATAAACTCCTGTAGCTGTGGACCCAGCAGTGACTTGGATAGTTTCACTTCTACCCCGCTCTTAGGTGGTTGTGTATGTCGGTTTTTTATTATTAAATGGCCCCAGGGATTCCCCGGATGGAATGGACAGGTATGCTGCAGTCTATCCAGTTACGAGCAAGGTCCAACGGATTGCTTTATTCTGTTGACTTTATCTTACACTTTCTTTGCCTCTCATGTAAAGCAATTCGTTGCTCGTGCTGGCTGGGGTCCCTAGTTTCTGGGTAGGTAGAATAGGATGCAGGATATCGACGCCAGGGGACAGCGTTATGACTTCGTATCTATGACAATTGTGTCGTAGATACAAAAAGTTTTTTTGTTCATGATATTTTTGTCTTGTGATTTTCTATTTTATTTACAATCTATTTGCTATTTCAAGCTACTTTTAAAATTTGCTTTCTGACTACACAAAGCTTCAGTTTTTTATCTCCTTTATACAAAAAATGTTTATTTCATTTTTATACGTATATATGTGAAACAATTCTGTTTTTCCAAAGCCTACTGGGATGGCGAATCCCACTTGATTAACACATGCGTATATATACTTTACTGTTGGTGTGAGTAGTAGGGACCTAGAGGCATACTGATGCAATCCAGAGGTGGGTCCACAGTACGTGATTTTTGATTCTAAGTACTGTGGGGCGGTTAGTCCATTCCATCCATCCATCCATCCATCCAAGAAATGTTTGAAAGATATAATGAAGTCGTCCGAAGCGACTGTGCGCTCAAAAATAGCTGGAACAAGTTTAGTTGGTGCATTTTTCGTCCTATTTTCTGAACGAACCGGAAACGGGTTTTGAATCTTGAAATTCGACAATTAGTTGGAAATTGTGGAAGAGGAGGGCGGGGCAGAATCCTCTACTCTAGTTTTTTTTACATCTCAATCTCTTCTGGTTTTTTAAATAACGTTTTTTTCTTTTTGTCTGTTGTTTTTTTCCAGCCGGCCCCGTCGGTTCCCAGTCTCCACGCTATCTGATGCCGTCCCAGCTGTTCAGTTGCTCTGTGGCGGGCTGCGCGCGCACCTTTCGTACAGAGGAACAGCGCAGCTCTCATCTGCGCTACTTTCATTCTGAGCAGCCTGCGGATTCTACCCCCGCTACAGCCCAAGCCTTTGAGCCCTACCCCGCCTACCGGGAGCAGCAGCAACAGAAATCAGGGGCTTCTGAAGGTTTGGGGGGCAGCACCCCTGGCGGGGTGACCCCGAAAAGTGCTCCACCTAAATCTGACCCAACCCCAGTGGTGGTTAGTCCTAAGCGGGTTGAGCCGCTGGCTGACCTGGCGAACGATGAGGATATCCCGTTGTCCGATTTGAGTAAGTTTTTTTCAGTTGTTATCCGTTTTTTATCGTGAGTATTATTTTGTTATTATGGTTGCGTATATTTTGTAGAAGATTAATACACCGACGCAGAAGGTCCCTGAAGCAGGGATGGCGATATTCTCCAGGGGTCACCTTTGCCAAATAGTCACTTACGGAAAAAACTCACGCTGAGGTGCTAGCTTTGTTGTTGTACAAATCATGAGGGTGCGCGGAGCGCCCCTCATAATATGAGCTATAAAGGCACTTTGCGGATTAGGGAAACTGTTAATTAGCCATAACTAATTAACGGTAGGGAGTTGAGAGCTAAAGTTTACATTTTTGAAATCTCCAGGCCAAGAGCTTTCGAATGATACCAAACTTGCCCGGAAAAAATGAACTTTGAAAAAAATCGACTTTTTGATACAAGTTTAAAAGTGGGGGTTTTTTTTTTCTCTGTATCGACCACTTTTTTAGGGCGATTTTTGCGCACACCGATTTTTCAAACGGCCCATAGGAAAAATTTTTCTATACTAATTTTTGATTATCTAGGCGATGGTTCAGATCAAGTTTATGTTTGATTTCCGAATTTCGCTCTGGGTCGATTTTTACAGATGGTCAAAAATAGAAAAATCGACGTTTGGACTTAGAAATTTTTCGAGGTCCCAACACAGAAAATTGTCAAAAAGTCGTCTAAAATAGCGTTTTTCGGCCTTGGAATGGTACCTATATATAGTAAATCGGGGTCGCTGAACACGGTGAGCATACTGCCGACGCCGTATCTCGCCTGGTTCATCTGGTTCAGCTGGTTCAACAGTGAACCAGCCCCAAGTTCAAGCTGTCAACAAAGAAAATGGTCTGTAAACCATATAAAACAGCGTTTTTCGGCCTTGGGATGGTACCCATATATAGTAAATCGGGGTCGCTGAACACGATGAGCATACTGTCGACGCCGTATCTCGCCTGGTTCATCTGGTTCAACTGGTTCAACGTTGAACCAGTTCCTGGTTCAAGCTACAGGAGATAGCTGGAAGGTTGATCTTTTGCACACAAAGGTTATTGGGCATGGGGAATTCACTGGTAGTGTTATTTTGGGGATCCGACCCAAGGCTGGCCAGATCTGGTTCATCTGGTTCAAAGTTGAACCAGTTCCTGGTTCAAGCTACTGGAGGTAGCTGGAAGGCTGATATTTGGCATACAAAGGTCATTGGACATGTGGAATCCACTGGTGGTGTTATTTTGGGGATCCGACCCATGGCTGGCCAGATCTGGTTCATCTGGTTCAAAGTTGAACCATTTCCTGGTTCAAGCTACTGGAGATAGCTGGAAGGCTGGTATTTGGCATACAAAGGTTATTGGGCATGGGGAATTCACTGGTGGTGTTATTTTGGGGATCCGACCCATGGCTGGCCAGATCTGGTTCAACTGGTTCAAAGTTGAACCAGTTCCTGGTTCAAGCTGCTGGAGATAGCTGGAAGGCTGATATTTGGCATACAAAGGTTGTTGGGCATGGGGAATTCACTGGTGGTGTTATTTTGGGGATCCGACCCATGGCTGGCCAGATCTGGTTCAACTGGTTCAAAGTTGAACCAGTTCCTGTTTCAAGCTACTGGAGATAGCTGGAAGGCTGATATTTGGCATACAAAGGTCATTGGACATGGGGAATCCACTGGTGGTGTTATTTTGGGGATCCGACCCATGGCTGGCCAGATCTGGTTCATCTGGTTCAAAGTTGAACCAGTTCCTGGTTCAAGCTACTGGAGATAGCTGGAAGGCTGGTATTTGGCATACAAAGGTTATTGGGCATGGGGAATTCACTGGTGGTGTTATTTTGGGGATCCGACCCATGGCTGGCCAGATCTGGTTCAACTGGTTCAAAGTTGAACCAGTTCCTGGTTCAAGCTGCTGGAGATAGCTGGAAGGCTGATATTTGGCATACAAAGGTTATTTGGGCACGGGGAATCCGCTGGTTGTGTTATTTCGGCGATCCGACCTGTGGCTGGCCAGATCTGGTTCATCTGGTTCGAAGTTGAACCAGTTCCTGGTTCAACCTACTGGAGATAGCTGGAACGCTACGATTTTGCATACAAATGTTATTGGACATGCGAATTGGTCATACCACCTAAAACAGGAGCCTTAATAAGGCGGCGCTCCCAAAAATTGGAAGAAGGACAAGTAGGAAAAATGCTCCTTGCAGTCGCATGTAAAATGCAATATGAGCTATGAGGGTCAACATTTAAATGTGTCAAGGACAAGATTTAAAACGTCTAATATGAGCCAGCATCTAAATCGGTAAAGGACAAGATGTAACTGGCTAATATGAGCCGCTACGTTTCTCTTGGGCTCATATTGACGCGTGGATACTAAGTTGAGTTAACTCTTTTGCACTTTTCAAATTCGCATATACGTATGCATAATTGTCCTGACATACGTGTGCTCTTGATACAATAAGTAAAGTCAATCGTACGACACCGTGGATAAGCACAGTTGTGTATTTTGTAGTATAAATGCTATGTACAGTGAGCCGATAGCGAAGACTATACCGGTTTGCAGGAGCTTTATACATTTGTTTCTAGTATTTCAGTGTTTCAAAACTGGTATATGCCAAATATATACCACCTAATTCAACTTTAAAGGGGAGAACTTTAGCTGTATAAAGTGTTCAGATACCTTAAATTCGGTGTTTGAGCTGGCAAAATTAGATTCAGGCAGGACATCTGTAACCAAACATTACATGAAGCTATTGATATTACGCAAAACGGTGAGGATTTGTTCAAAGACTTAAGAATAAAAGTAAAAAGTCTGTAGGCAAAATGGTATGATGTCGTGATGTTAAGCCGTTGAAACCACGGCAGCGAGCGTCAATATGAGCCCAAGAGAAACGTAGCGGCTCATATTAGCCAGTTACATCTTGTCCTTTACCGATTTAGATGCTGGCTCATATTAGACGTTTTAAATCTTGTCCTTGACACATTTAAATGTTGACCCTCATAGCTCATATTGCATTTTACATGCGACTGCAAGGAGCATTTTTCCTACTTGTATAACTGCTGTTTAATTTTGATTAATTTTGGTCCAGAACTAGTGAGTATGTAGGTTCTTCGTAACACTGTTTTTACTTGATAAATAATAAGTGCAGAACACCTTTTTCTACAGAAAAATGTTGCCAATGTTTTGTAGGTTTTTCTTTGCGAAACCTGATCCGAAGTTACCTCTTTGTCGAATTTGTTGTTTGCATTTCATTATTTTTATTCTCTTTTGGTTTTCAGAGAAAGTGGTTTCGCCCCGACCCGGCCCCGCTTCGACTACTCCTGTTTCTTCCGCTTCTGCAACTGGTTCCGGTAATGCGGTCGTAGCCAGCATTTCGGAACCCGAAAAATCGGGAAAACCGGAAAAATTGTCCACGGAAATGGCCGCCATAACGGCCGACATTGAAGCGGCGGAGCGGAAACGCCGGAAAAAGGAAAAGAAGGAGAAAAAGAAACGGAAAAAGGAGCGAAAAGAACGAGAACGGGCTGAACGCGAGGAGCTACGGCGAACCCGGCAGTCGGAGAAAAGCGGCGATGAGAGGAAGTTGAAATCCAGAATTTCGGAAAAATCGTCGTCGGCCGGGACGGACGGGGACACGAAGAGGAAGTCGTCGAAATCGGAAACTGCGGAAACGGAAACGGAAAGGAATGCGAAAACCGTGCGACCGGAACCGATTTCGGTCGATTTGTTGGGCAGTCCGGCCCCTGCAGGAGCGTCAACGATTGCCACCGCTAGCGGTGAGAAATCCTTGACGTCTGCTGAGGCTGAAACGAGGCGGCCAGATGAGGAGGAGGAAGAAGAAGAAGAAGAGAGCGAAGAGGAAGAGGAGCAAGAGACGAAAGATTTGGAAATTGTCAGATGCATTTGTGAGGACTCGGATGAGGAAGGATTTATGATTCAGGTAGATAGATATGTACGTAGATAATTTATAGCTTAATAAGTCCGGGCATTTTTGAGCACTATTTGCGTCGTTCGTTTCTACGTGCAGAATACGCTAAAAATACCAATTTTGGCTCATTTTGTCAAAAAACAATTTTTTCCCGCATTCGAAAATCCGCCCCCCCCGGAAGCCTCCCTTCGAAAAAAACCCTAAGTCACTACATGAAAAGAGATGTTAGATAATATTTCTGATTTTTTGTTTAAACCGTTCTTCACGAGGGAAGACCATAACTTGGAACCCATTTGGTGGGTCGTTTTAAAGCTTTTTTCTATTTCATTTTCTCCATTTTTCAGTTTATTTTTTCTGTTTTCTGCTCCTTTTTTCTAGTGTGAAGAGTGCAACACCTGGCAGCACGGTGACTGTTTTGATATGGAGGATGAGACTGAAGTGCCGGCCAAATATGTCTGCTATCAGTGCGAGAATCCGCCTGGTATATTTATATATATATACCTGTTCTGTTTTATGTATTTTTATATAGTTTCCATTTTTCTTTAGATTAATGCAGGAGCCAGATTTTGTCTAACCTGTACACAAGTCTAGCCTGAGTTAAGTGTGACTTGAGTCGCATCATCGCAACTTTTTTGAAAGCCGAGAGCCCTGGATAACTTGGCGACCCGACCCAATTCAGTCAGGTTGACTGGGTTCCTGGGCTTTTTAGACGAAGGAATACAGTAGAAAGGGAAGAGGAGGTCAAAAATATCGAGAGGAACCGGTACCTAAGGTGGTCCAAAATTGCCAAAAAGATGGTGAAATTAGGTTCCGCCCCCCCCCGACGTAGAGAAGGCTAGGGCTTTGTCGACACTCTGCCTTTTGCTGGTCATTTTTAGGGGTTTTCTTCATTAAAACTGAGAATGTTTTTGGTGGTTCTGGTGAAAATAGTGGTGGAATGAATCTTTGTCTTGGGCTGAAGTAATTTTTTTCCGAAACTCTTCTGTATTAATATTGTAGATGTAGAATGTTGGTACATAGTTGGCTGGCCTGCAGTACAAAAGCTCACTTTATTGTTTTTTGTAGAATACATGCATTTTTCTGTTTTCCTTTTTTTAATAGGCGGCCGATTGTCCAGAGTGCACGAATCGCGTTCTGTTCGGACCTGGCTGGCCACGGGCAAACTGCCCGGTTTCAAGACGGCCCGGCCCGCGGCTGATCATTCGCCGCTGTATCTGGCCACCAACAAATCCCTGCAGGATGTCCTGAGCATTTCCAGTGAACTGCGAACTCTGCGATTGAAACAGCATATGGTCTATGTAAGTGGATTTGGGGGTCGGGTGGGGGAGAGTGGAAATTTGGGGGAGGGAGGGGTTGGATTTGTATTAGCTGGTGTGGAGTGCGAATTTTTGTAAGCTATTTGAGGGTTGTTAAGGGGGAGGGCTGTCAAAGGATTTGGCGGCTGTCACTGTAGAAATATTTGCTGGTATTTTCCAGGAATTGAGAAAAGGAATTGGAATTGGAGAGTAGAGACCAATTTTGTCTTGCATTTTTTCTTTTTTTTTGATACGCCCATTTTAGCGTTCTACGCGATGCAGATTATGTCCAAACGAAATTTTGTTGAACTTTCCTCGCACGTTGAAATAATGCCAAAAACGTAATTTGCAGTTAGTGAAATGTTTGACGGAATGTCCCACTTTGCGGAAACTGTATCGTGGTTATTTAGTATTAAAGACTAGCCAGTCCTTTGGATGGTTTTTCCGTTTCTGGTAGTATTTTTGGCTGCGCTCTTTAATTGTGTACTCGACTTACAACGCTATCTCCAGTCAGATCAGACTGCAAGAAGTCTAGGTCCCTATATCTTTAAAGATTAAAAGGGTAGGATTAACCGGATTGAAAATCAGCCGGATTAAAATTTTTAACTCCTGTTTCTTTAAATGCTGGATTAAACGGATTAAAAATAGCTCGTTTAATCCGCCATTAAAGAAACAGCGAGTAAATATTTTAATCCATCAACTTTTAATCCGTAGTGTCCACGTAGTTGCACGAGGATTCAAAACTAATTGAAAACGCAGACAGCGGATTAAACGGATTAAAATTAAACTTTAATGAAACAGCAATTCATAAGGTTGGACTAAAATTAACTCGTTGATTTTTTTAATCCGAAGTGTAAATAAAGAAACAGGATTTGATTAAAATTGTAATCCTTGGTGCATTACAGAAATAGGATTGAATTTAATCCGCTTAACTCGTCTAACTCGCTGGGCTAAATTTTAATCCGTTTAATCCAAGGTACTGTTTCTTTAATGCGGATTAATTTTAATCTAATCCGTTTAATTTTTAAAGAAATAGATCCTATGTCATCGATAATTTTAGCATTTTCATTCTATAGAATTAGCTTCCTAGTATTAGCGACTAGCTTTCTAGTAGGGTATTTTTGATTTTCTTTTGTTTATTTTTATAGTACTATATTTTTATTTCCTTTTTCAATTGTTTTCTATTTTTGTGGTTTTGGTTTGGTTTTTAGGAATCTTCTTCGACAGCGGCAGGAACTTCGTCCGCTTTGGCCGGCAGTTGTTCTGAGGAGGAGATGAAGCGGATTCAAACCATGTTGGACAAACGATTGGATATGCTGAGTACTCAGGTTTCCGGTATGTATTCAAATTTTTTAAAATTTTTTTTAAATTTTTGAAAATTCTACATTACACAGAGATTGGTTGGTAAAGTGATACACATTTTACAGAAAGCGTGTTGTCTTGGCAAAATTTGCAAATTCCCAAGAGAGGCAAAACATTGTGAAACTGATGTCGATTATTTTTCGTTGCCATAGCTGGCTAAAATCCATATAGATTTGCACGAAAAAACAAGAAATATCTCCATCTCTGACAAAAAATAGCAGTCACTGCGATGCTTTTCGCCAATTTGAAAGCTTCGCCAACAGTCACTCTTTTCCTGAAATGTACTGAACTTTGTTAGTTGAAATTTTGCCAGTTCCTAAAAGGCTTTTTGCATGACTGAGCAGTAAAACTTGGGAATGGCTCCATTCTCCACTAATCTGGGAAACCCAAAAGTGCGGAGAACTATTAATGTGGTATACATAAAAATCGACAGAAAGTATATAGAGACTGTTGGTCTCTGTTTTCTGTAAGATTGGCTACACAGCTACAGAGCTTTTTTGGTGTTGAATTTGAGTGCAAAAAGTAACGATTTTAGGCCATAAAGTTCTGTTGAAGCAGATTTTTTATTGAATTTCAAATAAATACTACATTATTCCAGTTTGTGTAAATTGTTTTATTTTCTCTAGTACATATATATGTACTTTCTTATTGCGTATTTTTAGCATTGGAAAAGACATGGTCTCAGATTTGGCCCGGCTCTGATCAGCACAAGCCATCAGAACTGATTCCAGATGTTGACAAGGACCTAGCCAGACTGCAGAATGTGCTTTAAAAAACTTGTAGAATTGAATTGTACTGTATCCTGTGTTAATAGTATTGTTTTAATAGTTTTGTGAGCGCGTCATCTTCGGTGTTTCGTTTTGAAGAGACTAAAATTTAGTATGTAGATTTAATGATTGAAAGTTGGAAGAATTTTTCGTTTTGATTTGAGAAAATTGATCCGTCTAGATTAGGTTAAGACTAAACTGGATTAAAGACTAAATTATGTGTAATCTAAGCGCTCTCACAGAATTATTGAAAGCTTAATTCGTTTTATTGTTTAAATGATTCCGTTTTTTTGTTGGTATTAAAAGATGCTACTTAGGTACATAGTGTATAGTACTTTAGGTAGCAGACAACAAACATGGTACTTAGGATATTAATAGTGATGGGATATATGGCATAGCTTGGGCATACTGTGCGTTCTCTAAAATGTCACTCACCACAGTTTGGGAGCGAATTCATACTTAAGGGGATGGTTTTGGGTTGGGTCATTTTTTCGACTTTCTCCGATCTCGCTAATTTTCACATATATTGTCCAAATGGTATATTTTAACTTTTTTAATTAATTTTGGAAGGATTAAAATTTAGCACGAATTGAGCATCAAGTCAAATTTTATTTATTTAAAAATTAATTAAAAATTTTTAAGGCCTAAATTAAAATTCTATTTCCAGAGTACCGCAGTTTAACCTTTTAGCGTTATTTAGTGTATAATTTGTCAAGATTCATCAACATTTGTCGGGAGATTTTTTGGCTCATTCGAAAAAACGGCTTTTTAAATTTCCTATGGTTAACACATGAAATCTCAACTTTGCGGTGAAATTACTCGACAACCGTCAGAGTTACGACTTTAATTTAAAAACTCGTGAAAATATACCATTTGAACAATATGTGAAAATCAGCGAGATCGGAGATAGTCGAAAAAATGACACAAAAATGGACCCCCCTAAGCTTGGTTCGACTGTGCTTGGATGGCTCAATCATTAGAGCGTCGGCCTAGATCGCCAAAGGTTGTGGCTTCGATCCCCAATTTAGACCCGAATTTTCCGGTCGGAGGTGCTGTAGTGATATAGTCAAGCGGGAAAAACCACTCGCCAATGCGGGAAAAAAACCCACCCCCAGTGTGGGCTTACCGGTATGAGCTATCTAGGATTTTAATAGCCTATCTTGAAGAGCATCCAAAATAACCCTGGAGGGTGTATTATGGTAGCTCTCACTGCTTCCCTACAAATTTTTTGGGACTTTGAAGTTTTTGGAAATTTTGGTCCGACCAAGTGCCGAAATTTGGCAAACTTTGCCGGGCCACCCTGAACTACTGGAAAGATTTAGACCAAAGCGGATTATATGTACCTGTAGGGCATCTGTTGCGCTTCATGATGATATATGTCACACTGCTCTGACCCCTCCGGTGCGACCTGGGGGTGACCTGGAGTTGGCGGGAAAAAACCCACGGCGGGAAAAAACCCACTTTTCAAAATTAAATTTTTTTCTAACCATTGACCGGAAAGGTCAAACCAATACATACATTTGTTTAATAGAGCCTATAGATTAAATTGGTATAGGTTTTACCTGGGTTCGTACTGTTATGGGTGGTCCAGGGGGTCTAAATCGGACACTGTGCCATTTCAAGCCAAAATTTCAAATTTGGCCAAAAACGCTTATTTTTGCCTTAAAATGGGTCTAGTTTGGCTCTAAATACAAGAAAAACACGTTTTCTACACGATAGGATGCTTAAACTGCCGAAAATAAACAATTTTAAAAAATTTCCAAAATTTGCCTATGTTTATGTGTTAAAGATACAACATTTTCAAATGACCATATGACCTCAATTTTAATACAAAAACTAATATATTTTGATGCAGTTGTACTAAAAACAACCCGCTCTTTCATTTGGAATGGTTAGAAATGCTCCTGGCAGCTTGCCAAAAATTTTTTGGGGTGGGTTTTTTCCCGCATATGGGTTTTTTTTCCCGCATTGGGTTTTTTTTCCCGCCAGTTTGGGACAATTTTTCTCGCTAACGGCACACCCTACAGAGGTGTTCTATAGCTCATAAGAAAGCTTACGACTAGGCCTAGCTACCTGTATAATCAGCATTTCGATATGTCAAACCATTAAAAAGTTCTGGCCAAAAATCTGAAAAGTGGGTTTTTTTCCCGCTTGACTATACATCTTAGTTTCGTTCGTCCTATCATTTGCCTTTGGAAAATGAATTGGAAATGGTAAGTATAATTTCGCAAGTTTTAGCTGGAAAAGCATTCTGCGAGGTAGCTAACGTTTGACAAGAACTGATTGTTACGTGTTCACTCCCAGTTGCCGACGAGTACCCTTCACGATTTGAGGGGGACCGCTTTGCTATCTAAAATTATTTCTTCACCTGATTCGACTGCTGGGATGACTTGACTTGACGTCGATTCATCCTTGAATGGAGCGATGGGAAAAATACAGTTCATTCAAAACTAGCAATATTCAAATTAACAGCTGAGCCAGATTAAGTAGTATTGTTTCAGTAACCGGTTTCAGTTTCAGTTTCAGTTTTTAGTCGGTGGCCAAAGATGAATTCAGTTTCAGGTGTGTCTTCCGGACCAATTTAACTTTATCCCCCCCAGAACCCCAATTAAACTTTATCCCCCCCAGAATTAAAACCTGCGTAAAAGCACTAATTCAGTGTCACATTGTGTTTTATTGTATTATTTATTGTATGGCTTCATATTGGAGCCTGATGAATTTTAATTTTTTAACAAAAAAATTTTAACATTTTAAATTTTAGTTTGGTAAGGGGGGACCAAGGGGAAACGAATAATTTTTTGAAAACACATTTGCTGAAAACTTGCATACAGGGGTTTTCGGTGGCGCTGAGCACGAATCTGACATCCGTTTTTCAATTCAGCTTTTCGTTAGCTCAGTATAGGCTAAACTTGTAAGCTTAACATTTAAGCTTATATATACTGAGCTAACGAAACGAAATAACTTTATTCAAATTGTGTTCATCTTCTGATGGAACAACTTCTAATGACTACTAAAAGGACGCCAAGTACACATTGTTTCCCAGTTACACAAATTTTGATTGCTGACCCCAATTTAACTTTATCCCCCCAAACTAGTTGGGGGGGATAAAGTTAAAGAGATCCTGTCTTCCCAAAACAGTTTCAGTGACTGAGAAACATCGCTAGACTTAAGTTTAGTGTTCGTACATAATTAGAGTATCATTTTATTGTTTAAACAGATGTTTAGCTGTGCATTTAGTTTGGAAGTATTGTATCGGCTTTGTACAATCTAGACTTAACACAGAGCTAACTGCTAGGCTTGGGCACGGGTAGTCGGATACCCGACGGGTACCCGGGTACCCGAAAATTTTCGGGTACCTGGGTCCTGCTCCGGGTACCCGATATCCAGTTAAAACCGGAAAAAAATAGGAAAAAGCTGGATCAAGCAGAGTAAAATTTTAGCTCAGAAAATTTTTTCAGATTATAAAACTTTACTAAAGACAATATAACAACTGAAAACGAAGTATATAATATGAGGAAGAGGAATTAGTCTTGGTATTTTGCAAATATTTAATAATTTTCTGTTTTTAGTTTTTTGTTTTTTTTCAGTTAGTAACTGCTATCTGAGAAGAGAACTCCTACTTTTGCCAGTATTCGCTAACGTACAAATCCAACAGGACCGTTAGAAACCGGAACCGGATTTGAAATTTGGTTTTGGCTCCCTCTGTAGCAGTAGTGCCTTTGACATCGATATTTTTACTTAGTGATCATTCATCTGGTGAGTGGTGAGATCAAAACTAAGATTAAAATTATATTTAAAAATTAAAATTAAGATTAAAATTTATCTATTCCCATTCTCACGCCTCAGCGCGACGGCGACATTGCTGCCTATTAAAGCGAAAATATTCCAGACTAGCGTATAGAAATTAGTGCCATTCATGACAAAGTACGAAATAAATTTTCCTCGTCAGATTTCATTTACAGCATGGCTTGCCAGCATTAATTCATCGCTAATCCCTTTACTTTTTTTAAGTAGGAGTTAGCTGCTTTAGGGCAACTTTAATTGCATTTTCACCTGTGTGGGTTGAAGGAAGCCTATTGTTTTTTGGGCTCCAAAAATTCTGGAATTGGCTCATTAATAAGGAGAATATCTAGAAAGTTCCTAATTGCTATTATGCCCCACGGGCTGTGTCTTGAACAGTGGGGCTAAGTGCTCTACAGACACGTTTCAGTGCCTAAACGTGTTTACCTTGAACCTGGTGTTTAAAAAATTTCAGCAAAGCATGAGATTCTTTTTTCTAAACCTTAATGTAAACCTTTTAAACAATTCCTTACGTTCAGATTAGGTATAACCTTAGCGCTTCCTGTACATGGTAACGTCTGGACGGCTAGATTTAAGCTAAATTTAGCGCCAAATATTCAGCTGATATAACTTGCGCAATTGCATTAAACATTTTTTAGATTTAAACATTTAAACATTAAATTTCAGGCAACATTCTGCAAAGACAAAACAACTTCAAATTGTAGTATTAAATTGCAGCCTTCCGAAAAATAACTGAATGTAACTTGTAATGTAACTTGACCTCAATTTATGAGGTAATCTGTTAGAGCTTAGCAGCTTGAAAACATTTTCAATGACTTGCAGCGTTAAAGCATTGCGACTAGAAAAGTATGCTTCAAAAACATTAAGTCAAATAGGACCGAGCCGTAAAGCATGTCAGGTGTCGTTTAAAAAAGCAAAGTTTTTCGCAAAAAACTCGGTTTTGGCTTGATTTTCTAATATTTGGTGTGTGCAAAAAGTGCAATAAAAATTGCTTTTCGCATTGCACCAAGATTAGGTATCTGGGACCTTACTTTCACAGAGCAATTTAGGAATTTATGCGGTTGTCAACCAAGTTTTACTATTTTCGCGCCAGCTGCAAGCTGTTATCGCACAGCTCGTCTCTTGCAATTCGCAACGGAATTTTGTCGATTCATCTTCTGCTTGTCGAATTCTGGCATTAACTTAAGGGTGGAGTGCTCGGCGATTTTTTGTGTCACTTTTGGCTTGATAAGTGACCCAGGCTGCTGGTAAAGTCTTAACCTAATTTTGCCTTTAAAACCGCCAGGGTCTCCGAGTTTTTTTGCTCGACTTTCGTCATAATTTTACGTCAATGTCGAGCTTTTGATGGATTTGTGAGGTCGGAACCTTGGAAAGTTGTCTTTCAATTTTGAATTTTTACTATTCCCAACTGGTTGAGAATAAGAGTACTAACGACGGAAGTATCACAACGCTCACCAAATCGACGGCAGGATTTGAAAAATCCAGTCTTAATCGGGGATCGAACTCACAACCTTCGGTTGCCTAGACCGAAGTTCTGCCGACTGAGCCACCGGGACAGTAGTCTTAAGGAGCACAAAATCTGACTAGGACAAGGCAGCAGCATTAAAGACAGCATTAATGAAATTTAGTTGGCACTTAATATTTTAATTGTCATCTTTTTACAAAAAATGGATTGGCAGGTAGGATTCGATCCTACGACCTCCGGATTGAGCTGAACCAACGAGGCCATACAGTCGCATCAAGCTAGGAGGAGTTCGTATCCAAACTGAACTGAAAATGCACGCAAGCGCATTTCTGCACCAACTGGGAATGAAAAGTTTTGAATGAGAAAATTCTAAGATGGAGATCGAACCAACTACCGGCTGATTCCAAGTCAAAGCTAACAGACCACTGAGCTAAACGTTCTCATCTAGTCATAAACCCTTTTCTGAAGTAAGCACCAGTGAGGGTTACGATTTCATCTGATTTGAAACAATTCATTTAGCATTACAATAATTTATGAATTATATTACATTAATTCAAAATTAAGTTTGCAACAGATTACTATATAATTATAGTGTCATTAGAGCAATTTTGACCGAGCAGATCCCCCAGGTCGACACCCCATAAGTGTGCTTTTTCTGCTTTTTTAGAAATAGGTTTCGCTTTTCCTTGGATTATTTTCAAATTTCACAATACCTTGTGCTAGCCACCAGCACCAAATCTTGTGGAAAAACTTAATCAAGCCAAAGCATGATATTTAGTGGGGTTTCTTTTCTGGCGTGAATGATCAAACTAATCACATAATTTCGGCTTTCTTCTGTGTAAATTCAGCTGGCTCAGAGCTGTCGTTAGAATCTATAATTATTTCAGGAAAAGGCCTGAGATAAGAGAAGGGAAAACAAGAAGTTCGGAAGAAAGACAGTCCAAGGCTGAAATTACTGTCAGGCATTTTTTGCAGTGATGGAAGGATTTTCTTAATTTTGTGTTTTTGATTCCGGATTTTTCGGGATTTCAATTGAAAATGAGTTTATCCCTTTTGTTGGTAACCCTAGCTTGGACAGTTTGTGCTTGTCTGGTGACCCGAATTTTCGGTGCGGATTTTCCCAGCGGCTTGCATTTGTTGGGTAACAAATCCGTAGAAGTTGAACAAGGAACTCTGGTTGGACGATTGGGACTATTGGATAGTCGGAATGTCCTAATATTTCGGGGGGTCCCATATGCGGAACCCCCCATTGGACAACTTAGATTTGAGGTGAGCCAAAGACATCGGATTATTCTAATTTTTGTGGTCAAGTCGGTTTCTTCGTAACCCTAAACTTAACAGCTCCCGTGGCAAGAAAAGGCCACTCATCTAATCACGTTTACAATGCCAAATTTGACAATTACGTAGATCTTTCTTGCTGAAGTAATGGTTTGTGGTGGTTTTTGCATTCAGAGAGTTGTAATCTTTGGGATGAAGTATTTTTCTCAATTTAATTGATGAAGGACTAGAATCAGTTTCATAAAACGGTCTTAAACAATCCTAGCCTACAAACTTCACAATAAGCGGTGGAGGGTTATGGTTTGTAAGCCTGTGTAGAAGTACTTATTGAAACAAGAGTTTTGTCCGATAGCGTTGTTTAACTTCTTATCTCTGTTAACAAGAGTATATAATAGCATGCTTACTCTTGCTGTTAATTAATTAGTAATTATAAATTTAATTTGTCTGTTTTAGCGCCCCCAGAACTGCACACCCTGGTCTCAGCCTCGTGTGGCCTTCGACTATGGCCCGGCCTGCATCCAGTTTATGGACTATCATGCCAACGATCGATACGCCAAACTTTCCATGGACAAACAGTCGGAAGATTGTCTCTATCTTAATCTATTCATTCCACAGGTCACACCTTGTCGATGATATGCGGTTTTAGACGACAGGAAATTGTATGAAATACAAAATGAAAATTGGACCAAAACGAGAATTGAACCATAAACTGAGTTCTACGCACAGCTCGCCGTGAAGTTTGAACGGCATTGAGGGGGGGGGGCTACTAAAGGTTTGCCCCGACTTTGTCCGATTGGCCTACTTTTTGGCGAAAATATAGAGCATGAATGTCGTCCAAAAAATATCGGGTACTGAGATCTTAGCTGCCTTCCAGCCATGTGCAGCTATCGCGTTTATGTGTCCGACCCCCCATTTTTCGCAACTACTAACATAATTAATTAAAACTTTCTACTGACTGCTAGGCCCAAGCTTAAAAGCTGCCATTCGCCAGTATGATTTGGCACATATGCCCCTACCTGCAGAAAAATACTAGATGTCTGTATCTTATCTGCATCTAAGGGAATTACTCGTCAAAGTTGAAGTTTCGGCAAAAATTTAAAAATTTTTGGCTAACGAAAGGAAAATTTTATTACTGGTGCCATCTATAAGGCTGTAATTTGGCATAAAAGGAGACCCTATAGGAGTATTTGTGCCAAATGGCAAGAAATTCTGCAGCGTGAAAAAATTTTTATGTCAACTTTAATCTTCAAAAATTTAGAAAAAACGACTTTTTTGGCAATGGTTTCCCACAATTTAAATTCTAACAATCCACGAGTTTTCTGGAATTTCTTACAGTCTAAATTTAATTACAAGTCTGATATACCATGTATTGAAACAAGTCAAAATACTTTTACATTCAAAAATCAAGAAAAAGCTGTATTATTCAACAATTTTTTCTCTTCTGTGTTTATAAGCGATGACGGCAACCAACTAGATTTTGCACACAGGCATCCTAGTTTTGTATTTCCTACTATAGATTTTACGGATCAAAGTGTTTATGACTGTATACTTAAAGCCAAATCTAAAAACAGTACTGGCCATGATGATATACCACAATTTTTCCTTAAAAAAGTTGCTATATCCATCTGTGCTCCTCTTGCTACCATCTTTCGTGTTTCTCTGGCTATGGGAAAATTACCCAAAGCCTGGAAAATTGCTAAAATTACCCCAGTATTCAAAAAAGGGGAGAAGTCAAAAGTTAAAAATTACAGACCTATAAGTTTACTTGTTAACAGCAGCAAGTATATGGAAGTTTTCGTTGCCGAGGCATTAAAATCTTATTTGCTAAAAAATAAATTTATTTCCATTTTGCAACACGGTTTCTTACCTGGTCGCTCAACAGTTTCCCAACTCTTACAGTGTTTAAATGATTGGACTAAAGCAGTTGACAGCGGAAGCTTTGTAGATGTAATTTATATGGATGTGGCAAAGGCATTTGATTGTGTGTCTCATGAAAAGCTATGTCAAAAACTTTCTGCCTTAAAAATACCTCCGACTGTTCTTGAATGGATACGCGACTATTTAAGCAATAGAAAACAGTACGTCAGTATTGGAAACCAGAAATCTCCTCTTTCCGACATAACCTCCGGTGTTCCGCAAGGGAGTATATTAGGTCCCATTTTATTTCTTGTGTACATAAATGACTTAATAGATGCTGTAAAATTTGCTAACATAAAATTATATGCTGATGACTCTAAGCTTTATATAGTTTTCAATCAACCACAAGAAACCGAAGCACTGCAAACTGACCTAAACAATGTTTGCGACTGGTTCACTAAAATGCAGTTAAACCTTGCTGTTAGTAAATGTACTGTTTTGCACATTGGTAACAAAAATCCATGTTCTGTTTATAATCTAAATAATGACCAGTTACTTTCTGTACAGTATGCTCGTGACCTTGGAGTTTTGATGCAAAATAACTTAAAGTTTGATATGCATTGTACTGGTATTGCTTCCACCGCTTCAAAAATGGCAAACTTAATTTTGAGAAGTTTCAGTACTAAAAATCGTTCTTTTCTAGTTAAATTATTTAATTTCTATGTAAAACCTAGATTAGAATACGCTTCTGAAGTTTGGTCGCCATACTACATAAAAGATATAAACACGATTGAAGGTGTTCTTAGAAAGTTTACTAAATTCCTCCCTGGTTTAGGAAACTTAACTTATCCTGAAAGACTGAAAAAATTAAACATTATTAGCCTAGAAGAAGGGCGTCTAAGAAAAGATCTTATAATGGTTTATAAGATTCTAAACCATTTAACGGATATACACCCCGAAGACTTTTTCAGTAAAGCAGTTCTAACATCAAATCGTGGGCATAGCCTAAAATTATATAGAAATCATTCTAAAATTTTGTGTAGATCAAGCTTTTTTTCCAATAGGATTGTTCCTATTTGGAATACTTTACCGCAGTATATAGTAATGTCAAGTTCACTGGATAGCTTTAAAGAACAACTGTCTACTTATGACTTGTCTGTGTTTTTGAAAGGTGTGGCGTCAGTAGCAGTTTAACAACGGCTCTGCCACTACCTCAGATTGCAGGTTGTTTTTCTTATTTTTGTGTTGTTTTGTTATGTACCTATAGTTTACTTTTTGTACCTGTTCTTCTGGCATTAAACTAAACTAAACAAATCGAAAAAATCAAAATTTTTGAAATTAAAATTTTTTGAGATCTTTGAACTCAGCGAGGTCGAAAGCACCCCCACAAAAGATTTCAGCTCGATTAGTGAGGGTTTGCGATTTCCATGGCTGCAGACAGCCTCTATACACGATCCGACAGACTGAAAATTTTTTCACGAGGCAGAATTTCTTGCCATTTGGCACAAATGAGTACTCCTATAGGGCCTCCTTCTATGCCAAATTACAGCCTTATTGCTCGCACCACTGATAAAATTTTCCTTTCGTAAGCCAAAATTTTTTAAATTTTTGACGAAACTTCAACTTCGAAAAGTAATTCTCTTAGATGCAGATAAGATACAGACATCTAGTATTTTTCTGCAGGTAGGGACATATGTGCCAAATCATATTGCGTAATAGCAGCTTTGAAGCTTGGACCTAGCAGTCAGTAGAAATTTTTAATTAATTATGTTGGTAGTTATGAAAAAAGAGGGGGTCGGGCACACAAACGCGGCGACTGCACATGGCTGGAAGGCAGCTAAGATCTCAGTACCAGATATTTTTTGACCACACCCATGCTCTATATTTTCGCCAAAAAGTAGGCCAATCGGACAAAGTCGGGGCAAGTCAATTTTAGTAGCCCCCCCCCCTTAAGTCAGGCTGGTTAAAACAATTCAGAGGTTCACTTGAATTCCATAATATTTGACAATTTTAGCGAACGGAAATTCTAAATTTTAGATTTTTTCTGTAGAAATTTTGAACGCAGTACTGTACCGACAAAGCATCCAATCCACAAGCGAGAGCACTACCTTGCTTTGCTACTCAATTCTGTACAGAAAACTCACTTCTATACGGCGCTATGTACTTTCAAATGACTAAAAACAAGAAAATTAAAAAAATTAAATTTTGTTAAATTTTAGAACCAAGACACCTCTAAGCGGCACGCGGTGCTGTTTTGGATTCATGGCGGCTCATTTTTGGCCGGTTCCGGTAACGCAGGGATGGACGATGTAGCCATTCTGAAGAATATTGTATTTAAGGATGTGATATTAGTCACCATCAATTATCGATTAGGAGCTCATGGTGAATTGATCTGTAGAAATAAATATTAAATAAATGTTAATTTAATTCAATCAATTTGCACAGATTTCATAAATGTTTAGTAACAGGAGAAAGGAGAAGCCAAAAATTTCAGTCTTGTTACAAATTAACGATTTAATTAAACTTAAAATTGAATAGGCAATTTTGATCTAGCTTCCGAAGCTATTCCAAAGTGTTTTCGCATATAATGTTGTTTATTATTGTTTCTTTAACTTATTATTCACTGACTAGTACTGAATGACACCATAATTCTGTGATTTTCAGGCTTTTTGACCTCTCCAGATCCCAAACGTCGGGGAAATGTGGGTCTTTGGGACCAGGTGGCTGCCCTTCAATGGGTCAGTCGGAATATAGATTCCTTTGGTGGGGATCCCGACCGAATCACCATAATCGGTGAAAGTGCCGGTGGAGCGGCCGCCTCTCTGCTGGCGATTTCACCGGTTACTAAAGGTAGACTGGTTTTAATTAATTATTAAAAAATAATTGGCTCACCGCGCCCGTTGGCTCTCTCCTGTTTCGGACTAAGGTTTACCAAAACGATTATGGGAGACAGAGTTAACTTAATATGCAATGGCTAAACATAAATTGCTATTTTCTGCCAGTTTGTGCCCCAGATTTGCCTAAAAACCATTTTTAATAAAGTTAAGCACAATTGAAAGTCAAAAAAATATTAAATTCTTAAATCTGGAGAATGGGTAGGCGACTACATGTTCATCCGTTTTAGTGGGGAAATTAAAGTTTAAAATTTGCCAGGATTCCCTGCAATAAATTTGATTTTTGTTTATTTTTTATTTTTTAGATATTGTTCACAGTGCCATTATCATGAGTGGGTCACTCTTGGCTCCCTGGGCCATGGATAACACTGACTCTTTTGGTGACTGGAATGTCAAAACTTTGTCGGACTATTTGAGTTGCCGGAAACAGTTTGATGAAAAAGATTTATCGGAAATGTTTGGCCGACTAGAGGAGAGACGGTAACTAAATAAAAAATAAAAGAATAGGATTTTTGTACAAATATCAACAAAAAATTGCTCATGAGGTTCCACAAAATAAGTTGTCCAGTGAAGTTTGTAAAATTTTCTCAGTATTAACTCAGTATGCTGGATTGGTTTCAGGTTTCAGTTTAGCGGACTATGGCTGAGCGGTAGGATGTCGGTCTGCAAATCTGAAGCTCGGTGGTTTGATTCCCACTCGGTCACTTTTCTTCAATTCTTTCAATCCTGATTTCATTCTTCACAGTCAATCAATCATCAATCTGCAACAGATCAATTTATTGCTATATGATCCGATTTAAAATTTAATCGGCAACGGATCAATTTATTGCTATATGATCCGATTTAAAATTTAATCTGCAACGGATCAATTTATTGCTATACGATCCGATTTAAAATTTAATCCGCAACGGATCAATTTATTGCTATATGATCCGATTTAAAATTTAATCTAAATTTAATTGAAACTAAATTTTTAATCTTGATTTAAAGTTAAATTTAAAATCTAATAATGTGATTTTAAGTTTTTTTAGGAATGATGAGTGTGTGCTGGTTTTGAAACCGCTGGACTGTGACGAAGGTCTAAGCGAAGACGATCTCTGGAGCTGTTTTAAGGATAAAGCTATCTTTAGTGATAAACAGTTGAGAAAAGCTCTGACCATGGAGGTAATTAAGCTAATTAATTGCAGAAATCAGGAAATCCAGAAATCCAGAAATCAGGAAATTTGTTTCCATGATACTTTACCGTTCTCAGCGAATTTTAATTTAATGCCAAAAAAGGTTAAAAAATATAGCTTGGACAGTAAATTAGAATAAAATAAATCGATTAAAATAAAACAAAATCTAGGAATAATCAGCAACAATTTTCAATCTCATATTTTGGCCAAGAGTAGCGACTGGTAAAATGAGGTTGACACTATTTAATAAAAAATTGTATTAAAAATTTTAAAAATTAAGAATCTTAATAAAAAATTTATTATTTATTTATTATTTATTATTTATTTTAAAATTTATTAACCGGATTATTTTTAATTTTGGAATGAAAAGACTTTCACTTCAGTGGAAATATTTTTAAATCAGTTGAGATAGGCTGAAATCAGAATTGAAAGACATGAAGAAAAGTGTTCTGAGTGGGGATCGAACCACATACCTTTGGATCCTAAGTAGAGTAAACACCAGGACGCTGAGAATAGCTTACTACGCTGATTTCAACCTTTCGGAGCTCACATGAATGACTGATAATTAATTTTAAACAACACAGCTTCAGAGACTGTGTATAAAATTTGTATTATTTTCAGTCACTTGATCTCAGTTTTGACTGTGACTTTCTAATTTCAGCTGGGATTATCGAAGGCAGTAATTGACGGTGAACTAATTCCGTACAACGTGTCCCATATGATGTCGACGCTGCCTCGAATTCCGATTATGACCGGAATTGCGGAGCTCGAATGGGGACACAAGCGAGGTCGGTTGCAGTCGGAACCCAAAGGGCCGTGGTTCGATTCCTGGCCAGAATTAATTTTTTTAAAATTCGAGTATGAGCTTACGAGCAAGAAGTTAACAAACAGTCTATTCTATTCTGTTGACGCGAAACTGCGGTCAAAAATAATCCTTATCAAACTCGTATAGACTAGACAAAATGGAAACTGAAATTGAAAAGCGTCAACTGAAATTGAAAAGTGAAAATAGAAAATAAAACAAAAATGATTAGAATAACTTCGAAACTTAAACGTAGACCTTAGGTCTCTGTTAGACGTTGCACATATTCTGAATTTTTGGCTGGCTTATTTTTACTGGGGGGGGGCGGCGACTTCCCCCCCATTCGAGGTTCCTCCCCCATAAAAAGCCCCCCCCATAAATTTCGACTTCCCCCCATAACACAAAAAATTGCCAAATTTTACCATTTTCACCTTAAAATGTCAAAATTTTTTCCGGCTTCGCCGGATTTTTAACGACATTTTCGTTATTTTAGCTTAAAAACACCTATAACTAGTCATTTGTTAGCGGTTTTTGGCAGTTTTTGCACAAAAAACGTTAAAATTTGCAAAATTTTTGTCAAAAATATGCCCCCCCATTTTTGGTGAGCGCCCCCATCGATGGGAGGGGGGTAACTTTGAGCCCCCCCATATCGCCCCCCATAAATTTTGGCCTAAAAATAAGCCAGTTTGGTACATATCAACCTGCTCATACCGGTTTACTGAGGTAAGGTCTCACTTTTAGAGCGATTCTACGGATTTATGTCCGATTTTCGCAATGTGACGGACACAGAACGACGGGAAAAGGTTCAGTATGTGGTAGAAAATAGCTACGGCGCCGCGCTACCCCCGGATATCCCAGCGTCCACGATAAAGTTGATCGGAAATGCTTCCTACTACCACTATCTTACATCTAACGACGAAGCGAATAATCGGTGGAATGTTTTTGAATTTGTGGACGAGCTTAGACATGTGAGTTTTTTGGATTTGCCTTTGGGCAGATATGAGCGTGCGAATCGAAGAATATTGACAAATTTGATTTTTGTGATGGAAAACGTATCCAGTTAACAGTTTAGTTCGGTTAGTCAAATTGTAAAAAACGTTTCAAATGCGAGGAGACCATGAATAATTAACATTGCAATTACCCGAGGTGTTCTGCAAGGCTAACAGCTAACAAGCCTTTATTTGTACTTAATTTTTAGATTGAAAGTGATGCAGAATTTGCCGCTCCCTGCGCCAAAGAAGCCGCCCTCTACGCCGATAAGGAGCTACCGGTTTTTCTCTACTCCTTCGAAAGAGTGCCGAATTCTGTGATCTATGAGGAACAGGAACCGGATACCACATTTTTCAATATGGCCGCGCCGCAGAGAATTCGAACACGACAGTATAAAAGTAATGAAGACAGTTTAGAAATGCTACTGTTAGTTTCATTACAAATTTTGATTTTAATTTGGTCCATATCTCCGGCTAATCTGGGGCCCGTTGCATAAAACTTTTAATAGGTCAATAGGTCCAATAGGCTATAGGTAAATAGGCTGAGAGCGTTGTATAAAACTAATTTTCAATAACAATAGGCAATAGGCGATTTTTCCAATTTAATAGGCGATTTCGATAGGCGAGCGTTGCATAAAACTCGAGCAATTTTAATAGCTATTAAATTTCACCTATAGAATCAGTTGATTTTTCGAATTATCAAAGAGGATAATTTGTTTCCAATTATATGTGCTTCTCTGTGCTATTCAGCACATTTTCTTCGGTAAAAGGGATAAAAAATAGAAAAATAGCGTGCCGTCAATGTCTAAAAAGCAAAACTATAGAGGCAAACTTTGACAGTGACTTCACGCGAAATCTAAAACGCATTGATTTTAAAAATTTGAAATTAAAACATGCAATAAAATGCAAACGTTAAGTATAAATTAATAAACAAACTAAGCTCTTGTGAAAGCACCCTATTGTTTGATGTTTCATATTACTTTATTGTTTCATATTATTTTAATATTTTTGTTCTGTTATTATTGTTTACTATTGTAATATTGTTTGCTCGACGTTTAGCTTCATTCAACAGTTATCGTTTCATTAAAACATATCGTCCAGTGCAATTACTATGCACAATAAAATCAGCTAATTTTAATAAGCACCTATTGATTTCATTGTCAATAGGTATGAAAAAAGAGCCTATGACAATTAGTGTTTTATGCAACTCATTTTAATAGGGCCTATTGCCTATTTCTCCACATTGCCTATTGTTATTTACTTATGAAAATTGTTATTATGCAACAGGGCCCTGGCCACAAATCTAACTTTAAATTGTAGGTACAGATGGTTTAATAAACTTTTATTGTAAATATTGGTCCAAGTGTCTAGTTTATTCCAGCAAAGTTTTTATGGTTAAGAAGGACCATGCTACGGGTAGGACTTTTTCATTACAATTTTAAGTAGTCCACAACCACGGAAGCGCTTAATTTCTGTAGAATATGTGTAAACCAAGTTTGTTAATAACTCATGGCAAAGATTTCCTTTTTTCAATTATTGTAGAGGCTTACCATGGACTTGACCACGCCTACCTGTTTACAAAAGGATATTCCAGTAATCAGTACTTCAACTACGATGCAGAGGATGAACGGATGGCCGATAGTTTCTCCACTCTAATTACCAATTTTGCTAAATACGGGTAGGAGGTGCTTTTGTCTAAAAGTTGTCTCGTGACCTCTCAAAGCCCCGAATTCTGTATCTGCTGCACAGAAAACTGTTTGTCACACTCTTATGTATTATGTACTCTTGATTATAGGTCAAGAGGTCAGATTCTGAAAGGAGGTGTCTCCACTTTGAAGAGGGTGTCCCTGCCTGAAAACTTCCAAACTGTATGGGGTTCTATCGTAAAATGAATGAAAATAGCTTATATCTTACATGTCTTAGCAAAAAGCCGGCCATGACTGATCTGAGATGCCCCTTTCTGTTCTCACCAAAAGGGTAGGGCCTGCCCCATACCTGAACGGGAGGTCAAATTTCACTGACCCTTGTGGAAGCAAATTTGGGTACCCCTTGTAAGAGCTATTTTTCTTAGGGGTACTTGTTTTAAGCAATTTTCGCCATTTTTTAACAAAAAACAGCGATCTTTAGCTAAAACACGTTTTTCGGAAATTTTTTAGCTAGAAATAGTGATTTTAAGTGAAAAATTCCGGCGAAGCCGGAAAATTTTTAGAAATTTTAGTCGTAAAACCTATTTTTTGGGCAATTTTCTTACCCCTTGCGGCCGTTTTCTTACCCCTTGTGAGAGCAATTTCGCGACCCCTTGTGGGCGACTTCGCCGAGGAGGGAAATTCCCCCCCTTGTCCACCTGTGGTCTGCCCTTTTTTTCAGCGATCTGGGGGGGGGAGTCTGCACCCCGTCCTATTCACCCATCTTATCCTCTACGTTTGAGTGTAGTAAAAGGAATTAAATGGCAGTCATGCCCTATCCCAAAGCACCGAATTGTCTGTACATACTTGCAGCACAGCAAACTATCTGTCACACTCTTATGTATTATGTACTCTTGACCGTAGCAAACGAAGTGAACCCATTTGGTTTTCTTTCTGCTTTCAGAAATCCAACTCCCCAGCCCGTCGAGGGGCTACGATGGCCGGCGTACCGCACGTCAGAGCCCGTCTTCATGCGTCTACGTCAGCCGCTGCAACTGGCCCACCAGCCCTTCTACTGGAAGGGCGTCTCGTTCTGGAACGAACTGGTCCCCGGTCTGAGCCATTTCGCGGGCATCCAGGATCCGGAGCGAATCGCCAAAGTTCCGCTAACCGCTGACGAGCGTCAGCAGCTGGCAGCGTACCGGCGGGCCTGGTGGGCCTTGTGGATTCTGGTGGCTACGATAGCCTTCGTCCTGTGGGCCACAGTGGTCTGTATGGTGGCACGTCGGTGTATGAGCAACAAATCGGCCAAAAAATACAAAAATATCGTACTGACAGAGCCATGACTATATACTACGTATGTGTGAGGAGAATTTTTTGACCCCCCTTTTTTCTAAGTATTTCCTTTGTATATAGTGATGTTGTTTTGTTAGCGGTTTCTGTTGTGTAAATGTGTGAGTTTTGTAATTAAATGTGATTGGTTGTGGACTGACAGGGCGCGCATTTGATTGGCTAAATGGAAGGCCACGTGATAAACATAAATATATTATTATATAGAATTTAACTTAAAACATAATATATTTAACATTAATATATATGTAGAGCAAACAAATGTGTTTGTTTTTGAAGCGAAATCAATCAAGTATTAACTCCTACTTAAGCTTTACTGTTTTATACAACACACTTGGACCCAGTTCAAAAACTTAGCCTGGACTGCACCAACAAAGTTTAAGAATATATAGCTGTGGAATAGCGGAAGACTAGCCAGGATTGCATCAAAAAAATTAGGACTAACTGTGGATTACATGTGGACTAAGTACTGGTTTCCCATTCAAAACGGACTTAGTCCTTAGTTTAATCCACAGTTAGTCCTAGTGTAGAATATAGGAAATATCCGTGTGCTAAGCCTAAGTATACGGTAGATGAGTTTGAACATAAAATGCAATGTTTCATGAATGGGCAAGATAAAATTATTATTAGCTAATTTCGTGGCTCAAATATAACTCATAAATGCGAACTAGTTCAAGATGGCGGAACGCTATCAGTTGGGGTGTTAGATCGAGTCGTGGGTAGGTCGTTTGGAGCGAAGTCAGTCATCTCTGCTATTTTGTGATCGTTTAGCTCTGTTTGGATATTTCTATAGTTTGAGTCAAATTCCTGTTTAGATAATGTCTGGTTTATTTTGATGTACGAATAAATAACCCTGTTGTATAGGAATTTGGACGTTTACGAGCGAGCTCTATTTGACCCTAATAGCAATCGACTACATCACCATTTTATTGGAGTCTGGACATCGCACACCTTCGACGAGGACTTGCAAACCATACGGTCCGTCATATTGTGAATCTAGCACCAGGGTTCCATACCCGACACTAGTCTTATTTGATGCAATCCAGGGTAAGTCAGATTTTTGAAAGGAAATCTTGTAGCTAAGCGTCTGCTGTTCTGCTGCAATGCTCAAACTTTTTTGGTGCAGTCCAGGGTTAGAATCTTTAGAATTACACAGAACACTTTCCCTTGTGGGTAAAACCGTGCTTGGAAACCGTGCGATAAATAAAGTTTTAGACGGTAGTGTCTTGGGGACTGTTGTAAATTGTTCAATGAATATTTTGTAGTGTTATGTAACTCACCTTGAAAACTAAACCAGTTAATTAATTACGATTAAATGCTAAAGCTATAAACAAACTATAGATAATACACTGTCTGTAGTGTTATAAATTCGATGAGCTCTTACAAGTCAACCTTTGTAGTCGGAAACAAGTATTATAATGTAATTATTGCTGAAGATTCAAAGCATTTTCACATCAGAAACAAAACTACATTAGTAAATTTAGTAATTTCAGTCACCAGTTTTACCAGATCTTGGTTAGCAGCCAGCCGGGCGCAAAAGTACATAAGTACAAACTTAAGACGAAGGTTGGACAGGTGGCTGCTCGGGTTGACCTTGTGGATTATCGAAATGTCGACTTTTAATTTCGTCAATGAACTTGAAGACACGTTCACGGAATTTTCGAATCCGGGGCGAGTGCGCTCCGTCCTCCGAAAACAGCAGATACCAAACCATAATTCCGAGTAAAACTATGATGACTACATCTGAGGTTGAATCTTGTCCCATTCCGAATCCGTAGTTAAGATAAAGCTTAAATGAAGGTTGTAATTAAACTAAGTGCCGGATTAAATCTGTCGAAAACTTTGACAAAATTTTTGAGATAAAAGCGACCCGTGTAAGTTTTAAATTATTTAGAATTAAAAGTTTAAATTTTTTTGAAAACATATTCTAAACCAGGTGAAATTAGCTTTGCCTTTCATGGGGACCGCTAAATGTGGATTTATCCAGAGAATGTGAATCTAGAGGGAATCTATGACCCTCATAAACTCGAGTTTACTGGGTTTTCAACAAAATTTGCTCAAATACCTAAATTTAACATTAATATTAAATAAAAATATAATAAACGTTAACTTTGGTTTATACTTAATACTTAATACTTAATAGATAATACATACATATATCTAATACTTATGTAAGCTGCTGTATGCTTTCGCGGATGTTTAGTCTTTATAATGACTATAATATGTCCCGTGCTAATAGGACTATATGCCTTTGTCCCGTGCTTAGGCCATTTATGTATTTGTGTATTTTTAAAATACTTTTCACAAAACCTTAGTTTCGTTAGCAGTATATTTAGTAATACCTAATGGGGTTCCGAAAAATCTAGAAGTTCATCTTCCGATGTACAATCTCTAAGGTAGTAACTAATCTCAGAATAGCTCTATTTAACTAATTACCAATTACTATTTAACTAATTAAGTAAACTCCTCCAACTAAACGACGGAATATGGTAACATTATCATCTCCAACAAACTTTTATTGCAAACTATACAACAACAGTGCAGTCAGTCAGTTTTCAGTGAAACCAGTGACTTTTGGCAGAACACCCGCACGCAACCATCCTAACACCCAGTTAAGTGTCACTTTGCGCTGATCCTTCGAATAAATTCCGCGGATCGGCGGAATCTCAGCGGCAATCGATATCCATCGGCCGCGTACCGTTTGTAGGCGGGACCGAACGATTCAAGATTCCGCAGTTCTGCACTGTCCGCGGGCACGTATCCATATTCGAGGGGCGATACAATGTTCAGTCGGTTGAAGACGGCCCCCTGAGTCGGACCCGGTCCAATTAGCATAATCATAAAAATAAATGAAAGAAAGCAATTTAGAGCACTGGTCGGCCGCTGAATTTTGGCAAAACTTTCCATGGCGAGTATTTGTGGACAGTGCTGAAATAGAGTTAGAATTGCATAATTGGTTAATTAATATTAACCAGAGTACATAATAACTAAGAGTGTGACAAGCGTCAAGCTATTAGTTATTTGGCTTGGGACATCATCTGCACGATAACGGCTGACCCCCCCCCCCCCCCCACAAATTAGACCCATCACTTCAAAGAAATTCGCACGCTATGTTTGTGTGCTGAAGCTCGCAACAGACGCACATTGAACCAACTGACTAGTTGTGTTTTCGAGCTTTAGAACGTAGGCATAGCGTTCAAATTTCTTTGAAGTGATGGGTCTAATTTGTGGGGGGGGGGTCAGCCGTTATCGTGCAGATGATGTCCCAAGCCTAATAACTAAGAGCTTGACGCTTGTCACACTCTTAGTTATTATGTACTCTTGGTCTTGATATTAATTAGTCATAGAATTTAACGAATTATGGAGTTCAGTTAAACTACAAGTACAAGACAATGTGTAGTACTGCAGGTTTCTAGTGATGTGAAAAAGTATCCCAAGCGAGGATCGAACCGCTTTCGTTCGGAGCACGAGGCTAGTTTATTACACTGATTTCAACCCAGAGTTGGAAGTGGGTCGCGGGTACCCGCGGGTACCCGCGGGTCGTGGGTACCCGCGGGTCGACTTTCAGGTCAGTGGGTACCCGCGGGTCAGAGTGGGTCAAGAGTTATTTTTGTTCATACCAATTTTTCGCTAAATTTTGGGCTAATTTCACCAGAAAATTTACAATTTATGTTAAATTTTCAATTTTTCTTTAACTTTTGGCTCTTTTGAATGCGGATATTGCTTTTATGATAAAATTGTTTATTTCTATTGAATCTGACTTGAATCTTCAGTCCAAAATATTTCAGTACCTTAATATTTCCCTGACATACCTGCTCATTGGCATAAATATTTTATTATCACTGAAAGCCTTTAATGCCACAGATTTTCTGGCAGACAGTTTCTGTAAAAACAATGCTGATAGCTTACTACAGCCTGCAGAGCGTGAAAAACTGCTTCCTCCAGTAGATATTTACATGTGAAGCTTAAAATTTTGACACAGTTCAACGAGTTATGATCATTCCGAATTTAATTTGTATATGCTATGTACTATTGGTACTAATATGTGTATGATATAAACCACTAAAATGGTAGTTTGCTACCATATCCAAGTTGGGACTGGACAGTACAGTAATACATAAATACTCCTGCGGTAGACTTTACGGAGCTGTAAAAAATAAACCAGAATGGGGGCTGAACTTTTATGAAATTGCTACAAGCAAATACAATTTATCTTCATAACGTAGCCTAAATACTGACTCTAGTGACAGATCGAGGTCCCAACCCAATACTTTTGCGATAGCATAGCTTGCTCAGAACTACCGAAAACGAAGACGAAATCTAGTGGAGCTAGCTTTGAACTTGCCAAATTTTTTTGAAAGTTTTAATACTTCACTATGTTCATGTCTAAAAGGTTAATTTTGCTCGATGCATGCTTTAGAGTACTTAAATATGTGAAAATATCCAAATTAAAGAAGTGGGTCAAGTGGGTCGTCAAAATCTCAGTGGGTCACGGGTCGTGGGTCGTGGGTCGCGGGTCAGAGGCCGCGGGTCGCGGGTACCCGCGGGTCACGAAATTTCGACCCACTTCCAACTCTGTTTCAACCTTTCAGGATTACTGACTCTTAACAGCACTTATCAGTTTCATCAGCAGTTGAACGGTTGAAAGTAGAATGAGCAGAGAATAAAACCCAGCTTAGAGAGGATAAGCACAAGACAGGCAGCTTATTTGCTCACTGATTCCAAACGTTCTTAAAGCCAACTAACTGCCTGCGAGAAAGTGTTAAAAAATTGAAAAAAAACTGAATTTTCGTCATCTGCCAGGCAGAAAAAGGAAATGGCAGAAAACTGGCAGCACCTCTGGGATTGAACCGCCCACCTTCCCTGTTGCATTTCAGCAACCAACCGACTGAGCTACGGAAGCATTGCCGCCCTAAGTGCAAATTAAAACTGTACTGTTAATTAGCTCCACAGTTAATTAACATGGACTTATGTGTTTTCATACATTTCGTTTAAAACAATGGATCCTTTCAGGATAACCCACCCCAGGCCCAGATTCCGCAAAACCAGATCAATTCCGTGCTGAAATTTGGTATGGGTATGTTTTCGACCATGCGGAGTTCCAATATCACAAAATTACGAATCGCCTTACGAATCGAAAAAATCGATTTTCCCTAAATAGAAACAATTTGCGATATTTGAACTCAGCGTTGTCGAAAACATACCCATACTAAATTTCAGCTCATTTGGTCAAGTTTTGCGGAATCTGGATCTGGGGTGGGTTATCCTGAAAAGATCCAAAACAATTCCGCCTGAGCTAACCTATTTCGTGTGAGGGGTGAGAAAGTTAAAGAGCAAATGAAAGAACGAACGAAACAACGATGTGTCACTACAGCGCTCCAGAACCTCACGTCTAAGCAGGCGATTGGCCTTTTCTCGCCACGAGAACTGTTAAATATCGGTTTCGCCCGACGTTTCGCCAATGATTTCCCATGGGCGTCCTTAAGATAGCAGCCATTAAGATGGCTGCTGGGATAGAAAGTCTTCCGGAATTTGATCCGGGACCTAACGCCTTACACCTTTGCGATCCTTTGGTCCCGGATCAAATTCCGGAATAACTCTTATCCCAACAGCCCTCTTATGGACTACTAGCTTGAGGAGGCCTATAGGAAATTGTGGGTGAAACGTCCCGATCCAAAGTTTAACAGTACACGTGGCAGAAATAAAGGCCAATCATCTAACCTTAGACATGAGAAGACGTCACAAGGAACACATTATACATCACCTCAGTACCTATATATTGAAACTACGATTAGAATTAGTGTGATAAGAATTAGCCCCAGTCAGACTGTATAAGTAACTGTAATTCAGTACAGATGTAGTAGACAATAATTATATAATGATGGTAGGAGAGAGGGCTTCGTTAGCAACACCTGTGCCCCATTGTTAACTTGTGTACTACAAAACCCCAGTCCTATGAATAGAGCTGTACCTAATGCAACAGACAGATAAGGGGTCCATTTAGAGCCTGGATTCGTCTCGTGACAGGATGTCAGCCCTTTCCCATTACTTTCCACGTAGTGCTAAAAAGTTAAAACCTTCAGCAATTTAGCTAAAAGTTGGTTTTGGGGCTGAGTTCAAATGTCGGAAAAATTTTTCGGTTTCACTGAAATTGAAGGAAGACTAAAGGAGCCGAAAAAGTCTTGTCCTCGATGCAGCTGAAAATCCGTATCTAGGCGTATTGTAAAGTTGGAAAGGTATAGCTAACCAAACTTTACGGGTGGAAACTGTGCGCGTATGGGAACGACGAACCTGGAGGAGACTTATGTTCCAGTCGACCTGGGCAGGATCTCGCCAAGAGTAACTAAACCTAACGAACGACTAAATAAAACTTTCTAAAGGGACAAATAAAGGCCTAACTATCAAATCACAAAAGGAACTTTGACTAAATTAAAGGCACGCTCAGTGAATAATTAAATTACCTATGTTTGGAAATACCTCAAAACCCTACCTACCGACTATACAGTTCTAACAAAACCTAAACTAAAGACACCCTAACGGCTCAGTTACCGAGACCGCATTTAATAAAGACTAAATAAGCAAAGGGTAGTGACTCCCGAAATATTACAGGTAAAATTTAAAGAAAAGGCATTCATAACAAAAGCACCAAAATTTGGACGTTCAAACGACAACAGAATTTAGCAAGTTAAGAAATTACCACATTTACATTCATAAACTAAGTTACACAATATAGATTCACCCCCAAACACAATAAACCCACTTTTAAATAATGTCTCAAGAATATTTCCCTAAGCCGTCGCGGCTAACAACAATATAAAGTTTAGCATCCTAAAACTTTTCCTAAAAAGACAAAACACATTATTAATTAATTAAACAGAATAAAATAAAATCCAAATATTATAGACCGCTAATAAATTTTGGTTTGACTCCCAAGGTCGCCTTGGAGTCTATTCAACCCACATTAAACACATAAACTTACAAGTATATACCCAGTGATGAAAATCAGAAATAGAAAAATGCACAGCAAATAAGAGAGGAGCTTAGTGAATTTTGATTGGTCCATTTTGAGACCCCCTTTGCAGACAGGATGCTCAGAGCGCATCCAGAGAATTTTCAATAGACAAGCAGCGCCACCTAGCAGCTAAGTGGGCTGAATAAAATATAACACATTTTAACATTTAGAAAACAACCAATTCCAAACCAATTTCAACACAAATTTACACAAGACACTTTTCTCACTAAAAATATCATTCTTACTAAAATTTCACATTAAAATAAACTCACTGGAAATATACACTCAACCCACAAAAGGGACAGACGCAACGCCTCCCTATTACATTATTCTGGATCGCAGAACAGGAATCAAGTTTTTTTGATTCAGCTTTTCATTCGCTCAGTTAAAGCTTATACAAATTCGATTACGCATTTTAAACCTAATGAATCAAGAAACGGCCTTCAGATTCTAATTCTGTTAATCCGAAACTAGAGATGAGCATTTCGGCCAGAAGGTCCGGCCGGATCGACTCTAGAAATTTTTGCAAAATCACTAAAATTAGCTACACCTTTACTGATTCTTGTTACCTAATCCAATTCGTAATACCAATGGGTTTTGATATATATTAGAGTTCAGCCGGGTGGAAAACTCCGCATGACGAATTTGGCTCGATTGGTCAAGTCTTTATCTTTTTAGCACTGGTGGGAAAGAACTCTGTATCAGTGCGAACCTTCTCAGGCACGATGTGGCATTGTGTGAAGCGCGTTAGCTCGAACACAGACCGGGCCAATTCCTTATTTTAAGTCTTGAGTGAAATTCTAAACCTCCATTGTCTCTTCTCTCTCCTAGGTCCTGGTTTCGTGGGTACAGTATACAAGGATGGCTAAGGCCACCGACTTGGGCTTATCTCCTCGGTTTCTTCTTAGTCCACCAGGCTTGGTAGCAGCTATACACTTGAGCCCTTCAACCAGAACTCAACATTTCTGCCAGGGCTGATGGATCGAGAGAGTTCGCCAGAGTCGTGTCTTTCCGTGGAAACCAGTGCCTAGGAAATTGAGGGGGAAGAGGGAGTTCAGATTTTCACTCAGGATTTAAAGTAAGTTCGGCCGGAGTTAGCTTTCGCTTTAGTTCGCTTTCGAGTGAGCAGGTTAGCATAGCTTTTAGGTCAGACGTGCTAACCACTACACCACCGGGCAATCAGCTGAACTCCCATATCAGTCTTGTCAATCTTTCCTATGCCTGCTTACAGTTTTTATTTTAATTTGGAGTAAAACGTTATTTTTTCGAACAAACTCCAACATTGCAGTAATCAGTACAGGCATTGGCTTTGCCTATTGACCATACATGGGCAATGAACTTGGCTCTAGCCTGCACAGCCTTCGAGCTCACTGCGCGGGGGGTCAAATTTTTAAGTTTTCACGATATGTGTCGACTGTAGTTTTTACAAAGCTCTGTTTTACTGACGCATTTTTCAAGCCCCTTTGTCGGAATGATTTGCTAACTTTTACGCAATACTCAAGATTTTGATGCATCTCGCAAAAAATGCTAAAATTTTAATTCTCTGGTTTTACTTAAATAGCAAGGGAATTTCATGAATGCAGTTATAATTCACTCCGTTTTGAAGAGTTGATAGAACCTTCTGATTTCGTCTGATACAACCCTCAAGGCGATGGGAAAGTCATTAGTGGAAACACTCAAATGCTTGGCTCTGGCATACAATTGGGATTTTAACCAAACTGCTAGTGCAACTTTATGGTTTTTCAGAAATCAGTATGAAAAACAGATCCAGCTTGGAAACATTAGGAAAAGAATGTGTAAATACAGCAAAAACAAAATAATAAATTTTTTGCACAAATTCAATATCTATAGTCAAGCGGGAAAAAACCCACTTTTCAGATTTTTGGCCAGAACTTTTTAATGGTTTGACATATCGAAATGCTGATTATACAGGTATAGCTAGGCCTAGTCGTAAGCTTTCTTATGAGCTATAGAACACCTCTGTAGGGTGTGCCGTTAGCGAGAAAAATTGTCCCAAACTGGCGGGAAAAAAACCCAATGCGGGAAAAAACCCATATGCGGGAAAAAACCCACCGCAAAAATTTTTGGCAAGCTGCCAGGAGCATTTCTAACCATTCCAAATGAAAGAGCGGGTTGTTTTTAGTACAACTGCATCAAAATATATTAGTTTTTGTATTAAAATTGAGGTCATATGGTCATTTGAAAATGTTGTATCTTTAACACATAAACATAGGCAAATTTTGGAAATTTTTTAAAATTGTTTATTTTCGGCAGTTTAAGCATCCTATCGTGTAGAAAACGTGTTTTTCTTGTATTTAGAGCCAAACTAGACCCATTTTAAGACAGAAATAAGCATTTTTGGTCAAAATTGAAATTTTGGCTTGAAATGGCACCGTGTCCGATTTAGACCCCCTGGACCACTCATAACAGTACGAACCCAGGTAAAACCTATACCAATTTAATCTATAGGCTCTATTAAACAAATGTATGTATTGGTTTGACCTTTCCGGTCAATGGTTAGAAAAAAAATTAATTTTGAAAAGTGGGTTTTTTCCCGCCGTGGGTTTTTTCCCGCCAACTCCAGGTCACCCCCAGGTCGCACCGGAGGGATCAGAGCAGTGTGACATATATCATCATGCGCGGATAAACTTCTAATGCGCCTTGCTGCGCGGGGGTAAAATTTTGCAACGTGGGATAAAATTTTTATGCGCTTTGCTGCGCCCGGGTAAAAATTTTGTTGCGCCGCGATAAAAATTTCCTGCACGGGATAAAATCTTGACGCGATTTCCTGCGCGGGGTAAAGTTTTACTGCGCGGGGGTAAATTTTTTGCTGCGCACTGCGCGGGGGTAAATTTTTCCTAGCCTGCACATGTGCAGGAGTTGTGCAGGCATTGCCCATGCGTGCTATTGACTGCAGGGCGAGACAGTAAAAATTTCGAAATAATCAATAAAACAATGCATTTTTATTCTGGAAAACTGCTAGAGATTCTGTAAAGATAAAGAAAAGCAACTGCAGGCATTAATTTTGCCTATTCGATATTATTCGCGATATTAAAGTTTACGTTTTGTCATAAAAGAGCTGAAGCTTGAATACTTTCTGAAAGCGTAAAGCATAGGAAATTTTCTCTGATACCGGTTTAATAGAAGACAAAGCTGTTTATGTGTGGGAATTTCGGAGGATGATAATCTCACCTATTCAGGATTATTTGCGATTTATTCAAGAGCGAAGTATCCGATAAAATTGCCATTTACAGTAACATTTAAGAAAAAATAGGCATACATAACAAGTGGAAAACAAAAAAAACTGAAAGTATCAGTTTCTAATGAGACTAGCAAACACTGAAATTCAGCAAAGAAATGAAAATACTAATTTGAATCAATTAGTCGTGATTGCGCCTCCCCTGATGACCTCAAAATAAGCCAGTTTGAAGCAGAAAATTCAATTCTAAAGAAACCACTCCCCCTCCTTATTGGAATGCCTAGGTATATGTTAAGCGTCATTCAGCACAGAATATTCATGTGAAAAGCTGACATTAGTCGGGAAAAATTGAATTGAACAGTTTTACTGAAACCAAACCTAAGCTCTACTTCTTTCATTCAAGCGAACTTTCACGTAAGAACCATAAAGAAATAACGAAGAACGCCTGTCCTGCAGTCACCAAGGCTAAAGCCTTAGGGGTAGTCCGAATCAGTTGAATTGGCACTGTGCGCTCTTACCCAGAAAGAACTAATCTCTGGAGTTTTCGGACTAAGGTTTTTGCCTTCGCGGCTGCAGGAGTGCGGGGTAAGCATTTCCCATTTAGCTTTATTGTTAAGAGTGGTTAAGGGTTAAGAGAGTCCTTCATGGATCCGCCTGCCGGCCAGCGTTTACTTCATTTTCTTGACTCGATAGTTAAGAGTGTGACATGCGTTACGCTCTCTGTTATCGGTTCCTACAGCACTGCACCCGCTGACAGCAAGCCATTACAGCAGCTGTCCGTCTGTGCCACTGATCGAAACAAACACATTTTGGACTGGCAGAATGGCTTTCATCATTTGCAAGCGTGGAACATTCCGTAGTGAGCAACTTTGACTCTCAATCGGATACCCAACTGTTAGCGTGCAGAGCATGTACCTTGAATTGACAGCAAAGCGCTTGTCACACATTATCTTTAAAGGTAGACGATAAGCCACTTTGACAGGGTTTCGAAGGTTTTCCTGATTCTGGAGACTACGAAGGAAATGCAACTTCAGCAGATATCTAAATCTTTATTAATTTTTTCCTTGCGCACTGAGTTTATTAAAGGAACAGTGAAAAAGAAAGTTTTTCTCAGCGCAATCATTGCTCAACAGCTCAATTACTCAACGTATGCTTGGAACATTAAGGTCGAAATTTCGGGAGTAATACCGCTTATCATTTTCAGCATGTGTTTATATGCGTTTGAACTAAACCGCATCTGATTGGCTAATCTATGTACTGCCTCATGTGATCTCGAAATTGGCTCCAGCTTAGCATTTGATTGCGATTAAATTAATATGAATTTAGTTGGGCGCTGCAGAAACAGTAACCGAGACTTCGGCAGGCATTACTTTAGATTCAGAATAGGCTAAAAGCTGATTCAATCATTGCTGACCTGATTGAAGTTTTTAATTGGAACTCAAAATGAAAGGAAGAATTTCTCTACCGTGTCATAAGAAAACAACCTGGATTCTGGGTTCAATAATTTTATTATTTTTGATTAATTACAATTGCTTTCATGGTAGCTATCACCAAAAGAAAAAGTGAAAATAAATTATCCTTAGCTTCAGTATTTGAAAACTTGAAAAAATTAAAATATTAACCAGCCAACTGATTATCAATTTAATGACCAGGCAGTCTAGTCAAAATCTTAGCAGTAGTTAGAAAATGAAGGTTCTGGGACAATTGCCAGGCTTGAGTGGGTACCAAGGGGATGGTATGGTAAAGTTGGGAACTTTGCCAAAAATAAATCGTAGATTCACTCGTAATTACGATTTTCGGCTACGTCTATAAAACTAATGCTTCGTACCCAGCGTTTTGTGTACTTACATTTGGCTAAACTTTTGCATTTATTGCCAAAGTTAAAATTCACTGTAAAGCTTTCACTGTATTATCTGCTTATGTGTTAGCTGAAATATTTGTAATTATTTATTATTATTACTTAATTATTTGTAATTATTTGTAGGCCAAATTTGGTACCACAGTGGGATATCTGTCGTGCTTAATTTCCAAAATTTTGCAAGCCATTTTGCCCATTTCAAGAAATCGAAAACAGCCTTGCCGAGTTCTAGATATCCGAAAGTTTTACTCATTTGTTCACTTAGGCAAAGATTACCCCTTACGTTGTTGTTACCTCTACAAATCAGAAAAATAAATTCAAAAAATTTTGTAATATTTGAACTCAGCACTTTCGAAAACATAGCCACGCCAAATGTTAGCTGTAATGCCCAAGTATGAACATATTAGCACTGGGGGATAATGAGAAGACCACGAATAATTAACATTTACTTTAGCTGAATAACGTTACTTTCCGGTTGTTCTAACGACAATGTCAGTTGAATACATCAAATTCTGAAATCGTCATGAGAATTTTCTAAAGAAGTCCAAACAGATTTGTGATCAAACTTTACTTGCCCATTTCTAGAATTCAGCAATTCAAACTTTCGCCGAATTCTAGAAATGGGCAAGGCATTTTGCTGATTTCAAGAATTCGGCAAGGCCTCTGCCTATTTCTAGAATTCAGCAAAAGCTTTGCCTATCTCTAATATTCGGCAGGGCTGTTGCAGATTTTTAAAAATGAGCAAATTTGCTTGCCGATTTTGTCGATTTCTAGAAATCGGCAATTTCAGGAAAAGGTACCACATATCCATACATAACTGCTGATGCTATGTAGTTTTGCAGTCAGTTAGGTTTTGGGTAAAATTAGTCAGTTCAACAGTGGCTGAGTTTGTAATAAAGTGTCACTGGAATCTGGGATGAAATTATTTCTTGAGATTGTGTCAACTTATGCCCCTTCCTGTTACTTAAGGTGCTGGTATCCTTTTGTGCAGTGCTTTTGTGGTGATTTTTTAAAACGCTATAACTTTCGCAATTTTGGGAGTTGGAAAGAGCTTTATACATCGTTTTAAAGCTTACGACATTCATATGGGCTTACGAAACTAGCAAAATTATTAAAAATTAGCAAACATTTTCTGACATAACGGCTAAATATAGACCCAAAATTTTTGAACATTGAATTTTCAAAACTGCGGAACCAGATAAAATTTCTTTTTGCGCTATCATAGAGAGGACATATGGGCCGAGGGACGTTTTTGGGGGTTTTGCGCAGTATCACTCAACGGTTGAGAAAATTCGCAAAATGCACGGAAGCACTAAATATTTAAACTTTGCACTAAATTTTCTCGAAACTGTGAACGTTTTAGCCAAAACTGCCAGTGTACCCCGTGATCATTTGATTTTTCAGAAAAATAGAAAAACAAAAATCAAAAATCAACACTTTGATTTTTGATTTTTGATTTTCGTTCTTTCAGTGGAAATCAAATGTCAACGCTTTGATTTTTGATTTTTGATTTGTTGTTAACAAAAACAAAAATCAAAAATCAAATATCACGTTTTGAGAAGTGAGATGAAAACACTAAACGAATTTGCCAAATAAAAGAAAAATTAAACATCGAAAGCTTGTTTTTTGATTTTTGACAATGTAACAAATATCAAAAATCAAAAATCAAAGCGTTGACATTTGATTTCCACTGAAAGAACGAAAATCAAAAATCAAAAATCAAAGTGTTGATTTTTGATTTTTGTTTTTCTATTTTTCTGAAAAATCAAATGATCACGGGGTACACTGACACAAAACCAAGAAAAACGTCCCTCTGCAATAGTACGAATTTCCATTTTGCCGAAAATCTCCGGAATCTGTCGAGTAGTTTTGGAGAAATCGATGTTCAAAACAAAATAACCACAGTTTTGCCAAAATGGTTTTCCGGCCAAATCTCTAGCTGAAAGCAATAAAGTCCGGCTAATAGGGAATCATAAAATATGCATTTGGACGCAGTATCGTTTGTGTATAAATGGAACAAAATTGTTCGCAAGGTTCGGCAGTAATTTTGAAAAAAACTGATTTCCTCGAAAATTGCCATTTTTTGACCTTGAAAATGGTTTTTTGCGTATACTGACTTATCCACTGGAGATAGCTCAAATGTTGTAAAAGCAAAAATGTTCATTTTTGTGTCCTCTTTCCAGCCATAACAACCAATCATGTGCCTGTTCTACTTACTGGAAGCCTAAGGCCAAAAACCAAAACTTTCTTATCTTTTGGCCTAAAAATCCGGCACTGGTTCCAGAATGTTTAAGAGCACGGTAATAGGCTATTTAGCAAGTTTTAGCTATTTACGTGAAGGATCAAAGTCGTATGAGTAAAAAATACCATGATAGCAGAATGTTCAACCCTGTGTGTAACTGGGGGATGAAGGACTCCCCCCCTTTGTTGAAGGTGAGCTTCGTTTGGGCGGGGGCAGGGGGGGGGGTGGACTTGGGACCACTCAATGTTCATTCAAGCACACAAGCTAACCAAGCTTTGGTCTAAATTGCAAGCTGAACTATGGTCCACTAGTTCAAACTTCTTAACAAGTCAGACAGCAATCATTAACGTTCAACTCTAAGTGTCTGTCTTCATGTCCAACTGGCAGGCTTAAATAGAGTTTCCAAACAATTGGACCAAACCAAATCTAGTATGATGTAATTTAATTAGGACTTACAAATCTACAATTGCTTTGCTGGCGAAGTTTTGCGTTTGAATTGATTGTAAACATATTTAACTAATTACAACTGTATACAGTAAAAATAATTATGGTGGAGACCAGAATTGCGTCAAACGCGATGCTAATAAGCTTCACAGAGTATTGTTGAAAGTCTTAGACTTGCTGAAATTAAGTAATTTACTTTTTGACGAAGTCATGCGTCTGCTAACGGAATAAAAGATTGCTTGATCGCTTGTGCGGGAGATTTTTGAGTAGAAGTTGGCCGAACAAATGGGTTTAATGTCTGGTTTGGGGAAAAACATCTATCTAATGTCACCGGATAGTGCTTGCAAAGAAAGCAATCATTTTGGTGTAAGAAACGCGAGTTTAAAGAGTTACCAACATTAAACCGTTTAACGGCACAGAAAGAGTTAAAGTTACTCAACCCTTGTGGCCTTTTACCCAGTTGAGGAACCGATCTGACTGTATGCACTTGGGATTTTTCGTATGCCACTGTAGCAAAAAAATTAATACCTAAAATTGGTTTTTTCGTGCACGCACACAGAGTTGATTTATGGTAATTTGATTCGATTGGAGTCTATGCGATGAATGCATCCCGACAGTTTCTTTCTGACCCCCCTTACTGAATTATTTTTGGGTGGATTGTTGACAAGGGAAGAAGGCGGGAAAGCATCAATCTGGTATTGCCGCGTTTCTGTACTCTAGACTTTACATGATCCTCCACTTGCAATTAATTAAAAATGGCAAAAATAATTGCCATAGCGATTACCCGAGTTGTTCTACAATGCTATTAGGACCTCCATTGCGTCCTCCGTAAAGGAGCTTCTGTTCTCCACATGACGGGGGTCATCCCTTGACAATTTCGACAAATTGCCCAGGAGACATGTGAAATGGGTGCTTATTTTTGCAGGCATGAAGACTTGACATGATCCTCCACTTCTAGCGCAGTAAGTAACCACTGCGCTATCAGAGGTTCAACGTGTCTCAATGCGCAGAGAGCAGCTAACTCCGCGAAAAAGTTTGCGTTTTAGGAAACTATAGAGCATTGAAAACAAAAATACTAGATGCCTGACACGGTGGCAGCACAATATTGTTGCTTGTCAGGCAGGGAAGCGTGCTAACTTTACAGTTTATGTCACAAACTTTAGATAATATAATCCGTCATCTGCCACTAACACTATTCAGCAAATCAGAAGCCGATATAAGTGATAATTAAGTCTTGATGACAACCTTCATGGTAAGACGTAACACCTAACTCTAGTATTCCTAACCTGTGTCATATAAGAAATTGGAATTAGAATTTGGATATCAGCTGACTGTTGAGAGAAGGGACTTTTTGAAAACCATAATTGCTAATTTCCACAATTAACGCTGGCTTTCACAACAGCATTAGAGAACAAGGTAAAAGTATGTCCTGTTTAAACTAATCCGTTCGTTTTAGAAGATGGATTAACCTGACTCAATTAGAAGTTAGAATTCCAATTCAAATTTGAGTCAGAAAGTACTGAGCAAAGTAACTTTTATTCTGCAGCAGGATAACGTAGTTTGGTCAGCTAACTCAATTTTAAAGATTAGTCAATATTTCAAATTGAAGAAATTTACTTGTCACTACAGCACCTGCGACCCGCAAAATTATGCCGAAAGGGGGCGACGAAACTTCATATCAATCATAAATTTAGATAGCAGTTAGCCAATATATGTAAGCAAGAGTACGTAATATGGCTGGTTTTCTGTTATCAGCTGCAGGTACATGCTCTGTTCGCTAACGGCTGACCACCCCCACAAACGTGTATGTTCACATCAAAATGATTCGTACATTGCGTTCATAAGCTCGAAGCAGACACAAATTATACGCACACAGGCGCTGCGTTTTCGAGCTTTCAAACGTTCGGCGAGTGAGCGTACAGATACATGTAATGGGTACGCATTCACTCGTCACTAGGTACACGTTTGTGGAGGGTCAGCCGTTAGCGCGCAGAGCATGTACCTGTGTAGCGCTTCTACCAGGGCTGGTGGATCAGGAAGAAACCAAGGACAAGCCCGAACGGGAGGCGTCAGGCACCCTCGTACCCACGAAACCAGGACCTAGAAGAGAGAAGGGAAGAGGGAGGTTCAGCTTTTCACTCACCATTGAAAGTAAAGAATTGGTCCCGCCGGGGATCGAACCACGGCCCTTCTGCTCTAGAGTCAGACATGCTAAACCACTACACCACGGGACCATCAGCTGAACTCCCATTGCAGGCTTATCAATCTTTCCTATGCCTACTTCCCTTACACCTGCAGCTGATAACAAAGAGCGCCTGCCAGCTGTTACACTCTTATCTATTATCAAGAGTACATAGTATAAGAGTGTGCCACTAGGCACACTCTATGATATTAGAGCAAAAACTATGCTCTGCTCGCTAACGGCCCACCCCTCCCCGCAAGTTAGGCCCATCACTTCAAAGAATTTTGTGCGCTATGTTTGTGTTCTAAAGCTCGAAGCAGGCACAAAACTCGCGCACGCACTCCTTGTGTTTTCGAGCTTGAGCACACAAACATAGAGCGAGTGAGCGTACCCCCGCTTCTACTAGGTACTGATTTGCGGGGGGGGGGTCACTAGGGTCTGATTTGCGGGGGGTGGGTGGGCCGTTAGCGTGCAGAGCATAGTTTTTGCTCTGATAACAGAGAGTGTGCCTAATGGCACACTCTTATATTATGTACTCTTGCTATTATGTACTCTTGATATAAGTTTGGAAGAGCAAACAAATTTGACAAAGCAGAGACAGAGATCCTTTTATAAACGAAGGAAACTATGGTTTAGTTTCAATACTCCTGGTCTAGAAAATTAACTCAAGACTGTCAGCATTCCTAATTGATCATACTAATCCGACTCACGTTCTGCCAGTTTCAGATTGGAACAGTTAGTTCCTGATTTTTCCCCATTCAACCTTGTCAGACTAATGGAGTCAACTCAAGCTGAAAGGAATTTGCAGCTCTAAGTAGGTAGAAGTAGGTGCAAAATGGCGGTTCTGGTAATACCACCGCACAGAAGTCCAAGAGGTGCGGAAACTAAAAAAGCAATTTCTTTATCATTACTGGCAGAACACAACCAACTGTTAGCAAAAATATTACAGAATCCATTGTGGTTTTCTACGTATCTATTTTCCTGTTTTTGAACGCCAAAAATAGCTAGTAGGCAAGTGTTTGAGTCAGTGTGAGAACGATCAACAGAAAATCGGTTGCGAACCCCGAAAACTCAAAATTTCATTTTGTTACATTCATTGAAATTACTTGCAAAAATGATTGACAGATTCTACTTGGGCACATCATCACAGAAGATTTGACAGTGTGTTGCGTGCAGTTCAGTGAGACCACCCGTGCGTGCGCTTTTTAAAGTGCATAATTGAATGTACCTATAAATACAGATTTCAATTAACAAAAGGCATGCAAGTAGGAGGTACCGTTTGAAACATACTAGAGCAAGGAAAATCTTAATTTTGTTCGGTTTGTGAACCGTGTGTGCGGGGGTTGCGCGGCACGTGACGCTAAGCCAATTCGTGAATGTACAAACTCCGCGCACACGTGGCACGACATGTGTATACATGATTGAATGGTTGAATTTATTTCGGGAGAGGCGATAGCGTGCAGAGCATAGTTTTTGTTCGGACTACAGAGCCCATCTTTAGTGTGCTAGAAACCTACTTCTTTGCGTAATCGTGTGGTGACGTAGGGTTTGGTCACGAGCACGGAAAGAGGCAATCTTACAAGTTGAAAGCTTATAATACAACCGAGTATCATGAAAATCTTTAAGGATTTTATATCATAAAAAGATATCAGCCATCTGTTGCCAAAGATTATGACCGGTTTTTATGAGATCTGATTAACGATGAAGTAGTTTCACAGAAAGAGTCCAGAGTAAAATAGGCTGGCCTTTAGCAAGGTTAAAATATTAATATTGATATCAAATTTGCAATTAATTTTTTAATTAATATTTTTGCTACACTGAGCAGATGTTAATGTTTGCCGACAGCTGCAAATTCAAACTGATAGGTTGTTAGCGCTAAAGTGTTTCAGGTGCAAAAGAGCCACACACTTTTGGCTCAAGGCTTGACGGCTTTTGTCTTCCACTATCGTTGTCGGCAACACAAGTCACCTCTGACAAAAACATCAATTCAGGAGCCGTTGTCTGAAACTGCAAAGGCCGGCAGAGTATGGTTTCCGCTCAACCTTACAAAACCGACTTGTCATACTCTTATATATTATGTACTCTTGTATTTGACGAAATTCTTGGGTTAAGTGATGTTCCAAGAGATTACAAATTTGCAAGGATTTAAAAAGAGTTGGACCCAGTTACCTCGGAAATTCAATTTGGCGGTGCTAAGTCAGGAACACGGAATTAGGTATGAATTTGACTCTGGATTTTCTGAATCTTATGTTAGAGATTCCAAAAGATTCCAAATGCAATCCAATTCAATTCCAAAAGTTAATACTTAACTTCCATTGGGACTGCGGGCAGCGTTCCACCCAAACGGAACATCGCACACTGTTCATACAGTGCACGCAGGTGGTAGAAGCACGAAACCGCCAGAACCCGGAAATTTTAAATTTTCCAAAATTTGCTCAAATTTTACCCAACATATCGAAAACTCGATTGGAAAATTTGATCCACTACCATTCTATGTTTGTTGCGTGGTAGGCGAGTTGTAAACGAGACTTCGGAAACCAGGAAGGATCGAAATTCTTAGAAAGAGGTAAGACGAGCTTACACTACTATCTCGCGAAATGGTGCTAAGAATGAAAGAAAGTTGCACACCACCAAGCGCCTGAAAAATCGCGTACTCCGCAGTCTCCTGCTCAAAACGCAGACGCTCTATGCTTGAATAGAATGAGCTTTAATCGGAATTCGAATCTAATGTGTACAACGTTTAGCGCACAAGTGCATTGAACACTGCAAGTGGAGCGAGATAACTCTCAGGCAACCCACCGCAACTAGGAACGGAAACAACATAACACAATTTCTTTTTGTTTTAATTAAATCTCACACTGCCGCATTATTAAATTACAGGAACAGCTGGGGGTGGAGGAAGCAATACAGCAGCTGCCAAAATAAGTAGACTGGGGATTCTTTTGTAGCCCACACGATCTGCTCAAAAATAGGCACATTCCTCTACTTTTTGACGTAAAACCTGCTACGGAAATACAATACCTGGGGTTAACATAGACTTCAGAAATACGACCAACCTTGCGGTGTCAAATTTAATTAACCTTCCTTGCTTCGGATCACCTAATCAAACAAAGAAATCTGAAAGTTGATCCGAAAATCGGGAAAAAAGGGTGAAAAGAAAATTTCCAGTTCAGAAGAAGATGTTTTGACCGATTTTAGGGGTTCCGGTTTCCTTGCGGAAATCGGAGACTTTTATTTAGGAAATTTCCCATTTCGTTCAGACAGCGTTGTTTACGTACGTTGCGCCTGCTGGTGACATTGCGGCTGAGAATAATTAAAAATAAATTGTTTTATAGAAACTAATTTCAAGCATAGGCCTAAGTTAACCGGATAGATCCAAGCCCTCCCCCCCCACAACCGGGACAAGGTACAAGCCCTAGCACCGCCAGGTACAAGTGGCAAGGAAAAATTGGGGAAGGGGTAAGCGGAGATGGCCGGAAAAAATAATTTTCGCATCAAAATTCAGAAAAATTTCCGGCTTCGCTGGAACTTTTGACTAAAATTTCTTAATTTTTCCAAAAAATCGATCAAAACTTAAATTTTTTCAAATTGAGAATTTTTCTTCAAATTCTTTAAAAATTGTGAATTCATATTACTATTAACATTATTTTATGCTTATGGTGCAAGCCCCCTGAAAAATTTTGACACAATGTACAAGCCCCCCTCAGTACTTTCCTAGGATAAACCCCTAGGATCCAACCCGATGTTAATGTATGATTTCAAGCTTTGAGCAGGATCTTCCTGAATTTGAGCCAGGAATCCAGGATTTGAGCAGTTTCCAGAAATTTAGAAAATCAGGGTTTTTCTAATGGTATTTAACCACCTACAATTCTCTTCCCTTAACTGGTTCAAACTAGCTCAATGTTGTATGAATAGTTTAGTCATTGCTTATTTTCCGGAAATCATTTATTTTACCACAATCCTTATAGAGTCTTACAAAATTGTTTCTGACAAAAAATAAAAACACAATAATGATAATAATAAAATAAATAAGTAAAACATAAATACTTTCAAAAATCGATTAAAAAGTGTGTCATTGTTGGCTGATTAAAGTAAACAAAAAAGTAAAACGTTATTGAACGTAGCATTATAATAGATTTGAAACTGAAGCATTTCATTTATCACAAGAGATATAATCCGTTACTTAATCGAATTTCCGGATTTCTTCAACTCAACAGAAACTGGGTAATCACATGAGCAATCTAAATGCGGTCGAAGCAGCGGCTCGGCAGACCGAAACTCGACGGAAAAGTACGGAATTAGAGGAAATGAAACCGAAAAAATGCTCTTCGCCGAAAACGATTTCCGAAGAAAGCAACAGTTCCCAGACTGCGCTGTTCGTCAAACCCATGTACCGAGTGACCTTTCTGGGCCCATTTAACCAGCAGAAGGAACGAATCGTCGAGATTCGAAATGACCACATCTCAAAACACCTAATCTACAAGATGAAATGTACGAATCGAAAACGATTCAGAGCCATGCCGTTTCGCGGCTGCCTGAAACCGGGCGAAACGCAGAGAATAGCGCTCACCTGCCGGCCGTTTCTTCCGGTTTGCGGACAAAAAAGACGAGATCGAATTACGTTCATCTATCTGCTGACGAATTATCTGAAAAGTTCGGAACCGGATTACAACATTTTGGAATCCGATAAATGTCACAAACAGTCGCTTTGTGTCATCTATCGGATCCCGACGTCGGAAACGTCAACGGCCGTTCCCGCAAGTCAGACGGCCGCTACCACGGAAAAATCGTCGACGTCAAAGGAATCCCTGTTTTCCCGGAAATCGAAACTCGGGCCGGCGCTTTGCCGGGAGAAACTGGCGAGGAAATCTGTTTCTGAAAACAACAGCAAGAAGATTGCAGCATAAACTTAGACTTTTTAATTGCTAATTAAATCGTTCAGTCTTTGATTATGGTAGAATTTGCCGATTTATTGGCTAAAAAGATATCACATTTTCAGGTACCTAGCTCTAGTGGTGGCCAGACATGTACAGGAGGAGAAATCCTGGGGGGGGGGGTGAAAACTGGGCCCTCGGTCCGAGCTCGAAATAGGCTCGGGACTCGACCAGGGTTTCGGAAACTCAACTGTCCTGAAAAGATCGATATTTGAAACGAATATTATTAAGTCTGGTTTCTCAGATATATAAAGACATTAATGCAATAAAATGCATAAAACAATATTTAATGCAATAAAATGCATAAAACAATATCTATTGACCTAAACACAGTTATTTCGACGATGCCTTTTTATACCGCCGGAGGCGGTATACTTGTGATGGGTTGACCCATCTGAATTCCTATGTTTTGCTTGTAAATTGCTTGGCGCGGAGGATTTCCGTCCTATCTTCAACACATGTCCCTGTTACGCAGGTTTTTTTGCCCAACAATTTTTCTACGATTTTGCAATTTTTAGAGCATCATTACAGTCAATTTAGTTAATTTTTAACACCCTGTAAATTGTTTTGCACACGATCACTCTCTGCCTTTTCTCATATTACCGAAAATCGGGCGTTATTTGCCTGTCACTTGATTGGCATAGGTTTAACAGATCAATAAATCGCTAAAACTGATGTTACAATTTTCGTGTGCAAAGACTGATTTTGCGCTTGCACTGTATTTATTTCATTAGTGTTTGCTTTGCTTCAGAATTTAGATAAAACAAATTGTTTAAAATAAACATATAGATAAATATAACTATAATATAAATATAATAATAATAATAAATATATATATATAAATATAATAAATATATAATATAAATAAATATAAATATAATATAATATAAAAATATAGATAAATGATAACTTTCTCTCTCGCAGTTTACTCGATACGCTATATTCAGAGTAGTGTAGTGGCCAGGGTGTCCGCTTGGCACTGTTCCGGACACAGATCGAATCCTTCTTCAGGTATAATTTTAGTTTCACAATTGGCAGTGGCAAATGGCAATAAAATATTCCCATTCTTTTGTCTCAGAAACGGTAAATGTCGGGGAGTTGAAACTAGTCAAAAGCTAACGTCACCGTACACTAGAACAGTGTAGAATATTTCCTTGATTTCACCCTAAATTATTCAAAAGTGAGTGCTAACTTTATCTAAAATCAATCTAAATTTGATTGCTGTGATGATGATGAAAACAAGCAAAACGTTGAACACATAAATCCCAAACTCTACGGCGGTATTACTCCCCTTTTAAGGGGCCATTTTTTATTTCACCCCCTATTGTTTTTTTTTGTTTCTCTTTTCTTCTTTTTTTTTTTTTGTTTTCCCAGTTTTTTTTTTTATCGTTCAATACTATTCTTGTATCTATACTACTACACAAGAAGACAACTTTTATATACTCACTAAAAGTATATCTTAACACAAGCCACTAAAATCATTTGAGTTACGGGAAATTTGTGTTGGCTTATCAGCTCGAGCGGAGTAAACGCATGCAGATCAAAATTTTCCGTAAAATTTTGGTCGGTTATTTCAGGTTATTTCGTTTGCTATGTCCTCGAAACAGCCAGGGAACAAATCCCGACATTCGAATGTCCGGGCCGGGCCCCTGGCTAGAAACGGTTGCTGATGTTATGAGTGAAAGGTTTTACGTAATCACAAACTAAGCTACCTAAATTTGAGTTTGCAATTCCAGTTTTTTAGGTTTCTCCAGTAGGTTCGGATCAAATAAAATTCAATAGACACCCAATTGAACTTTATCCAGCCTCTAAAATATAGGAAGTTTCCTAAAAATCTAAAATTCAATGTTTCCACAGGCTTTCTGGTATTTCGTCTACGCTACACTAGACTGTAGTGCTATGAATGGCCGAAATTTTTCTTGGCTTGGTTGGTCGGAGTTTCACGTTGGCCGGCCAATTAACCGGCCAATTAGCCAGCCATTTAGCTAGCCAACAGCCATTGGCGAACTGACTGACCGTTGGTTGCTGGCTCACCTTTGGATCTCGGTTGGCCGTAAGCTGGTTTAAAATTAGCCGACTTCACCCAGCTGTGATAAAATTCAATGTACTTACCTGTGCTTTATAATCCGTCAATTTCATTAAACTTAATTGAAAACATTTTAATCAAATGTTTTACCTAATTCTGATTTAATTTTTCTGGAGGACTATACAATGGAATGATGAGATATCGTTGCTGCAAAACCACATGAAAGTGACAGCCTACAACCACGACAGGAATCCGCGAGCTCGGTATAGCCCTGTGGTGAACCAAACACTTTCCTTGGAGGGACGACTAAAGATTGCCAAGAAAAGGTTGTGTCAGATGAGGGGGGTCAATGTTATCAACGCCCAAAATCCGGGTTAAATCGTTAATCCGGGTTAACTTGGCCATCTTTAACACATAAAGTTTACCCGGGTTAGAGACTTAAGGGGGGGGGTCCATTTTTGGCCGATTTTTCGACCATCTCCGATTTTGATCATTTTCACATATTTTGTTGTCCGATTGGTATATTTTAACGAGTTTTTGAAATGAAGGTCGGATCTCTTACGGTTAGCGAGTAATTTCACCTCAAAGTTGATGTCAGTATGTGTTAAACATAGGAAACGGAAAAAGTGGTGATTTTTTCCGTGCGCCAGAGAAATCTCGCCAACGACAAAACGGAGCACATCAACGTCCATCTTATATCATAAATACGATCTAGAAGGGTGATTTGCAGGAAGCAGAATTTTAATTTAGGCCTTCAAAAATTTTTAATTAATTTTTTAAGTTTGGGAACAGCCAAATTTGACTGTTTTGGAACGTTGGAATTGGGGGTCAGCAACTTTGATGAAATATTCTGAAAGCTGTAAGGCCTAATTAAAAATTCTACTTCCTACAAATCACACCTTATGACAAGACATTTCGAACGATACCAATTGGTCCTGGTTAGCTCTGTTCGATTTCGAGATTTCTCTGGCGCAAAAATCTCAATTTTTAGCAAAATTTTGAAAATTCCCGTTTTTTGCAAATAACATAGAGCTATGGCAACACAGATCTATAAAATGTTAGACTTTCTATTTGCGCACCATTATTGATGACTTTAGGTCAACATTGGGCACAAATGGTGCAGGTTAGTGTACCCAGTTGGTCGCTGGGGTTAAATATGGTGGTCTGACAGCCATAATCTCAAAAATAGCGATTTTTCAAATTTTTCGAAATATGTTAAATTTTATATCAATCGAAAGCTTTCATTGTCCTGAACATTTTTTCTTCTTGGACCATTGCCCGCAAATGCACCAAATTCAAGTTATCGGCCGTTAAATGATTTTCGTTTTCAAGGCTTTCCAGCGCCGGTGCTACTCCCTAAAATTACTAAATAAAGTAATAAAGAAAAGTTTTCCCATTAAAAGCTACCCTAACTTCTTTGTTTGCATCAGATAACAAACATACAACCGAATGAAGCTCCATTTTCAAGGAAGTTCAGGTGTAAAGTGCCTTTATTTGCTGCGACACCGCCGTTTTCCCTTGTTTTCAAAGTGCATGCAATTAATAGCAGGTTACTCGTTAAGTACTGAACGAAACTACTCGAAATTGAAACTCGATATGCAGGACATAAGTGACAAAATTTTGTGTGAAAATGAGCAAAATCCGTGACCATAAAATATTTCATGGTGGACCCCCCCTTAACCCGGGTTTAGACGTTGATAACATTGATCCCTGCATTGACGAGTATCCTAGCATTTTTCATCATTGACTTGCATTTTCTTCAAAACTTTCGAACTTCACTTCCTTAACTTTAGATTGTGAACACGTTCCCTGATTCTACTCTACTCTACTAAAATAGTCTTTCTCTATAAACCTTAGTGAATTGATCTGATACCGGAATTCAAAGCCAATGTGTGCTACTTTCAATACAGTATTGTTGGGCTCCGTCAGTTAATAACGGGAGTGTTCTAAGTCAGGAAAGATAGTTAGCGAGTTAACTTCCTACGTCTGTATTACAGTAACAATCTTATCAGAGAGTATACCTGTTAGCTTGTCAAGTATGATTAATGAAACCCCATTAAGCATGTATTAACTGTCATATGAAACTAATTACGGAACATAATAGAGCTAGTCAATTGGAAAACATCACTTCTTGAGACTTCACTACAAGGAAGCCTTAGCTGTAGTTTTGGAACTGAAATTTTATTGGGCATTTTAATTTTAGTTGCGCGTGGGCAGTTGCTATAAATTGTATTTTTTCCAGAAATTATCCATGTGAGGTGAGCCAAGCTTTCCATGTCAGTAGGTTTAGCTTTTCCTCGAAAAGTAAGTTTTGGACAAATCGCGGTTGCCACGAAGTTTGGACGCTCATATAGTCTTGACTGTCCATGTGAGGAAGGTTTTGGACAAATTTTACTTGTTTTGAATGCTTGGAGGTCTGTTTAAAATTAATGAACCGTTGATTGTCTTGTAATACTATGCGGTTCCAGTTGCCGCAAGGAATAGTGTACAGCGGTTACGCAAGGGGCTGACACACCTTCGTTCGTTCGCAAGAGGCCTTCGTTACATACAGGACACAGGTATTAGTAATCCCTAGCAAATACTTGGTTTGCTATACTGCAAGCATGCTCAAATGTATGATGTAGCTCCACCCATAGGCTAGGCCTTGGATTGGTTGGAACCACCTTTCTTAGCTACACGATTGGGACACCTCAGCTAGCGGGCGCTTCTCTTGGGAGGGGTTACCAGTCAAGTTACCAGTTACCTTTTCCTCCTGAAGTTTTGGGTTTCGCTTGACGTGCATAGTTGTGTGCTCTCTCTGTTTTCACTGCCTATATTCAGTGTATGTTTTTCTCTCCCCTAGGAGTTCCCCAATGAACTGTTACTGGTACGTTGGCGATGCTCCTCCCATAATCTTGGTGAGTGTATTGGTTTAATTTACAGTATAATTGTTAGTTTAGTTTTCATTCTGAGGTGAGCTCTATAACAATTATTCCTTTTTGATTTGTGCAGAAACTCGAAAAGGAAAAACGAGAAAAAAGATATTTCCCTGTTTCTTAGAGGCAGAAAGGAATATTATAATTGGAAGTTTTGTGGCCCTTCCTGGAATTTCTTCACATTATTAAAGTCTATGCCCTGCCCTAAAAGTAGTTTTGCATATAGGGTGTTTTCACCTATTATTTGTTGTTTCCAATCCATAATTAACCACTTTCAGGCCTAAAAGCCTCAGAACTTTCGATTGAGGAAGTGCAAACTGCAATTAGACAGTTTTCCCGTGAATATTACGAATCGCATTTGGAAATTTGGTGAAGCCCTTTATAGCAAGAGTTTGTACCGCCCAAAAATATGTACATGGGAGTACATTATTCATGGGCAAAAAGAGGACATGGTGTACCGGAAAGCTAAACATCGACTTTGACAAAAAGTTTTATTTAGTCTGTTTTCTAAGGTAATGCCTAGTGTGGCTGGAAACAACCCAACCTTGCGAGTCCCTAGGAGGAATATTAGAACGGAATTGTAAGTGTAACCGGTCCGCGAGGAGAAGGAGTTAGCATATGCGGAAGACAGAACTTTTGGCCGATTCTTCAGTTTTGAGAAATCGATGTTCAAAAATTTTTGGTCTATATTCATCCTGTTAGATGTCAGCACTTCAGAAAATTTCAACTATGTTTTGCCAATGTTGCCCGTTTCATAAACGTATGTGAATGTACAGATAATAAGCTTTAAAACGATGTATAAAGCTCTTTCCAACTCCCAAAATGGCGAAAGTTATATCGTTTTAAAAACTCACCACAAAAACACCACACAAAAGGATACCACCACCTTAAGATAAGAGCAACAAATGCTGCTGTGCTAGATTTTCTATTACGTATAGCAAAGAGCAGTTCAAAGTATCGGCTGCAAACTGGTATCAGAGAGCGCCCTTCGTTCATCCTGTTATTTCTCAGTAATGGACTTTTCCATTGTTTTCCGAGGGTACTAATTAATTGACTCTTTAAAGCATGTGCTGATCAGCTGTCAATGACTTGGGGATAATGACGTAAATGCAGATCTTAAATTAGTACCCTTAAGAAATTTATCAAAGGAATTAGATTCTTTGACATACTGCCGCAATATATCAAGGGAATTGTGTCCCCCTGATTTATTTCCGCAGCAATAGCGTTGACGTGTTAAGCGACTACGTTTCGTTGAATAGGTGTTATTTCATAATCTAGCAAGGATTGACACATTGTCTCAAATTCAGACTCAGTAGGAGGGTTTGGCGGATCCTATAATTGTATCGTTAGGCGAAAATAAGTTTGAGTTTGAAGGAGAACATTTTATTTTATCCATGCTGATTTGCTTCTGGCTCTCTTGTAATACAAAATTAACAGACACATTCTGTTTGTTCCGTTTATTATCAGCATAACACAGTGCAATTATTGTAGTGCTTGCATGCTCTCTATACTGATAAATAGTTGTTAGTGATGACCCTGTTCGAAACGCAAGTTCGAGAAATGTTTTCACGAAAATCACCAAAGTGCTGCAAAAGGGTCTGCCTGCCTGTCTACAAAAGCGAAATGGGAAGACGGTGCGTCTTTCTTCCTTCATGTAATGCATTGTTGCATGGTTTTCAGTAGGTGTACATCTGTGTTTTTATGTATATGTGCAAGGTTCTTTATAGTCTGGACTATTTTTTGTTTTTGTGCGCAGGAAAATGTCACGTAAGTGTGTACATTTAAGCAAAATTTTCTATTGCATTCTTATTTGAGCTTTTTCTTTTCATCGGCTGTTAAATTCCGTTCGGTAGGATTGGCTTAGAAAACTTATGTCAAGGTGCCCGCTGGTCGGCTGCATACATAAATCTTCTTCTGATCGCCGTTCCCATCAGCGCACATTACTCGTAAAGTTTAGTTGACCGCGTATACTACCTACCAACTTTTAAAAGGGCGGCTCTTGAGAAAATCTGAAACGGCATATTTTGCAATTTGTTCAGGGGGGGTCCACCTTGAAAAATTTTATGGTCACGAATTTTTATCATTTTTACACAAACTATTGACACACATGTTCTGCACATCGAGTTTAAATTTTGAGTAGTTTGGTCCAGTACTTCGCAAGTAGCCGGCTATTAATTGCATGCAATTTGAAAATGGGTGAAAACGACGGTGCCGTAGCAAATAAAGGCAATTTACACATGAACAGCCTTGAGAATGGAGCTCCATTCGGTTATATATTGATAACTGATGTAAACAAAGGCTGTAGGGTAACTTTTCATGGGGAATCTACTTTATGGTTTTATTTAGTGATTGTAGGGATTAGCACCGGCGCTGGAAAGCCTCGACCACTACAATCATTCATCAGCCGATAACTTAAATTTGGCGCATTTGCGGGCAATGGTCCAAGAAGAAACCATGTTCCCGACAATGAGAGCTTTCGATTGATATAAAATTCAACGTATTTGATAAAATTTGAAAATTCGCTATTTTTGAGATTATGGTTGCCAGACAATCATTTTGACCCTAGCGACCAACTGGGTGTACTAACCTGAACAATTTGTAGCTGCACGTTACCTAAAGCCATCAATAATGGTGCACATAGTTAGTCTAACATTTTAAAGGTCTGTGTTGCCATAGCTCTACGTTATTTGCCAAAAAACGTGAATTTCCAAAATTTTGCTAAAAATTCAGATTTCTGCGTCAGAGAAATCTCAAAATCGGGCAGAGCTAACCGGGATCAATTGGTATCGTTCAATAATGTCTTGTCATAAGCTGTAATTTGGAGGAAGTAGAATTTTTAATTAGAGCTGACAGCTTTCCGACTATTTCATCAAAATTGCTGACCCTCAATTTCAACGTTGCAAAACAGTCAAATTTGGCTGTTCTCAAACCTCAAAAATTAATTAAAAAATTTTGAAGGCCTAAATTAAAATTATGTTTCCTACAAATCACCCTTCGTTGATTGTATTTGTAATATAAGCTGGACGTTGAATTGTTCCGTTTTGTCGTTGGCAAGATTTCTCTGGCGCACGGAAAAAGCCACCACCTTTTCCGTTTCCTATGTTTAACACATGCTGACATCAACTTTGAGGTGAAATTACTCGCTAACCGTAAGAGATTCAGCTTTAATGTTCAAAAACTCGCTTAAATATAACAACCAGACAACAAATGAGCACAATCGAAGCAAAATCAACCAAAAATGGACATCCCTTAAGTACATGAGAATTTGGATTATAAACGACCGAATTTGGTTGCGAAGTCCGGATACTGATAACACGTATTGTAAAGAATTGCTATCTTAAAAGTAAACATGGTATCGTCTAAAATAACTTAAAATTATGCACTCTTGTCGCATTTACATGCAGAGCGAAAGAATTGTCAGTAATAATATCAAGTTCATGATTGAAAATTTTATTAACAAGTCTAAGTTCCTTAAAACTTTCGATATTAGGTCTGGTTATTCTGTCAGGATATGGAATTGCAGACATAAGGGAAAAATGAAAATCTTAATACCATCGGAGGCGGTATATCTGTAATGGGTTGACCTATCTGAACTACTATGATTTACATGTAAATTGTTTGTAGCGGAGGATTTCCATCCTATCTTCAACACATGTCCTCAATACGCAGATGTTTTTGCCAAACCGTTTCTTCATGATTTTGTAATTTCCATAGCATTGTTACAATATCAATAATCAATCAATCAAACAATATGGGCGGGCAAACTAAGTACATATATAGTTGTGCATTCGCACTTTGTATCAGTTGCATCAGTTTTCTTCTATCATCATCATCATGGAAACTGTGGAACGAAGAGACGCCCAGACCTTGCTGCCGATCATTGAAGCTGTTGCTCGACCGGGATCCATTATCCACACCGACGAGTGGCGAGCCTATCGCGGTATTCAGGGCATGGGATGCACTCACCGCACCGTATAATCATTCTGTTAACTTTATGGAACTCGACGGAACCGACACCCAACACATTGAACCCTACTGGAACGAACAGAAACGGTATATTGAAGCTATGAATGCCTGTAAACGTGAATTTTTGCATTTCTACTTGCAAAAGTACATGTGGCGGGATCATTTCGCCGATGGCGCATTTTTCTCTTTGTGCGACCATATCCGTGCTCAGTTTCGGTTGCCTTATTATACTTAAAGTATAATTTGATGCTTGTTAATTATAGTGTTATTTGTTAATCATACCTGGCAGACTTTTTCTCGGACGGGAGTGGAAATCCGGTGCGTTTTCCTGGAAATTGGCACTGTATCTTTTAGTGCGTAATTTGAGACCACAAGCTTTCATTGGAAACAAAATTAACACTGTGGACAGTCGATTGTCTACTTACAGTACGCTGTGGTCATTAAATTAATTGACATAACATTAAAGTTTACTAAGGGGGTGTGGGGGGCGGTGCCCCCAGAATTTGAAGAATTTTTGCAGTTGAGACTCCTCCCAGAAATTAATTTAGAACATTTCCGCGATCAATTAATGAGGTAAAGTATGGCCAGTTTTTGTAACATTGTATATGCGCCTATTCGCTCATTATATTCGCTTATAGCGAATATGGTATATATTTTCAATTTTTTCAATGGCTAAATCTGCAAGATTAGCAGGCTTCTGCTACTTCTGCCTGTACTCTTATAAAATATTAGCTGGTCCGCCATCGTAGCAGTCAGTAATGAGTAAGAATACAGACAGGCGGGGTCTGAAGGCGTAGCCTCCAGTAGAAAATTTTAAAAAATCACGTTTGAAATAATTTTTCTTGCAAATGTTTTTTCTCGTTGAAGTTTAAATCTAACTGTGTCAAGCTTGCGCCAGGACAACTTTCACTTGCGTCACACGAAAAACAATTGCTACGTGACGGACCCCCTGACGTAAAAACATGATTGAAAAACATCGGAACAAAGTGTGGTCTGGGGCGGTAGCCCCCAGCTAAAAGAAAAAGCTTTTTGAAATATGAAAAGCATGAAACCTCTTTTTTCAGAGCACTTTAACAAAAATGTTTTGTTGTTTGACACAAAAGCCCTAAAGTCCAAATACGGTGCGCAGTTAGATCAAATCCGGTGCGTCTGAATGCCAATTTCGGTGCGTCAGAGGCCGAAGCCGGTGCGTCGGTAAGCCAAATTCGGTGCGTCAGAGGACGAATCCGGTGCGTCGGTAAGCCGTCAGAGGACCAATCCAGTGCGTCGGTAAGCCAAATTCGGTGCGTCAGAGGACAAATCCGGTGCGTCGGTAGGCCAAATTGGTTGCGTCTGTGACCACATCCAGTGCGTAGGTAGGTCAAATCATGAGCGTACTTGCACGCTATCAAATTTGGTGTGTAGACAACTCAAAACTGTGTGGAGATGGAAGAATCTAATTTGTGGAAACAGATGCGTAAGTAAGTGAAATTTGGCTCAGAGTCCAAATCTTCAAAAAAATCATATAGGTATCATTTTGGTGCGTTAATTCTTCCAAGAAACTATATAGGAATCATTTCGGTGCGTATGTGAGACCTGGGGTGGCCACCTCCCGTCCACCCCCCCATTGCCCAGGTGAATCTTCTTTGCCGATTGTTTTTATGTTGTTGTTCTTACTTGTGTATTGTTTGTTTATTGTTTATATGTCACTGTTATAACATTAATAATAGTAAAGGTGACACAGACCTTCAACTGAGCTTCAACAACTTCAACAGCAGTTTCCAATTTTGGGGGGAAATAGTTATATTGAGCTTGGGGGGGAATAGTGAAAGAGGTCCAATTTACTTCAATTTATTCCCTCTCTGTAAATGGTTTTGCAAACGGTCACTGTCTGCTCTTTCTGATATTACCGAATATCGGGCGTTATTTTGCTGTCACCTGATTGGCTGAGGTTGAACAGATCAATAAATAGCTAAAACTGCCGTTATGATTTTCTTATGAAAAAATTGATTTTGCGCTTGCACTGTATTTGTTTCATTATTGGTGATTACTTTGCTTTAGAATTCAGATTTAGAATTTAGAATTTAGAAAAAAATTTTTAAAATAAGCAGATTGATAAATTATAAATTTCCATGTGGCGGTAGTCGATAAATTCATTGATGTCAGAGTGGTGTAGCTGTTAAAGTTGTCCGCTTTGCGCTGGTCCGGACACAGATCGAATCCTTCTTCCGGTAGAGTCCTACCTTCAGAATTGGCAATGGCAATAAAATACTGCGTGATTTTGTTTCAGAAACCGCAAATGTTGGGGGGTTGAAACTACTCAGATGCTAACTTCACAATGGAACAATATGTTCCATCTAAAACAAACAAAACATTGAACACATAAGTTTCAAACACTACGGCGGTATTATTCCTCTTGTAAGACGTAACCTGTTTAGCATATTTTCTTGGTACATTTTCAATTAGATTAATATCATCGAGGCAATCAGGTTTCCAAATCTTTGAGGCACATTCTAATTTGGGTCGTAATTAGGTTGTAACCTGTATTACAGAATTTTGCTAATATTCGAATTTTGAAGACTCAGAGCGATTGCAGTTGTCTAAAGGCTAGACCTATAGCTTTTCCAAAAATTGCAAATTATCCTGAAACTTTATGAGGAATGAAATTTTGTCATCAAGCTAGCCGTAGCTTGATTTATTCGAGATTCTCTTTGCTCTCCAAATTTGTGTTTATTTTGTCGTCCTTTGTGGTATTACAAGTCAGAATTAAATAGGCTAAGGTAATTGACGATAGGCTACACAATGTCTCTTATTTGTTCTTCATTTGACGAGAAAGTACTCTCCACGGAGTGAGCTCTCAATTAATTTGGCTAATGTTCTTCTGTATGATTTTGATAAATTGAAAAACTAGGAATGAAGCAAATTCATCAGATCAACTGTGAGAGATTTCCATTTTCGTTAGCCTGCTGTGTATAAGTTGATTGCTTCAGCCAAAACTGTAGGGTAATGCTTTATCTATTGAAATTTTAACTGCACTTGTTTTCCCATAGTGTTGTCGACTGGCCGAAATTTTCTGTAACCTGCCGGCCACCCGATATCCTTCGGCCTAAGCTCCCTTTCCAAACAGCCTGTTGACAATTCTTCGGTGCAAGTGGTCAACTGGTAGCTCGAAGAGATGTCGCATTAGGTGTCAAGAAAGCAATCAGCAACAAAGTTGTATTTTCGAATAATAATTGAAAGCAGATTTTCGTTGAAGCTTCTAGTGAATTTGTGAGGTATAAGTCCGGCCGGCAGGTCAACAATACTACATTCCAGCTGGACGAATCACCCTAGTACACCTTAAAGGGGATCTACTAAAATCGGGCTGTGCCTACTTTCCCTCTTGGATTACTTTTGGCACAGATATAGAGCAAGTTGCCATTTGGCGGGATAATTAGGCTAGTGTCTGCATCCGAAAAAAATGCCGAATATCTGTAGCTTAGGTACAGCTAAAGGAATTAATCTTCAAAGTTGAAGGATTGGGTAAAACTTTTAGAATGAAGTTTCCAAAAGTAGCGGGTCAAATGTCGACGTCACAGGGCCAGCAAATATGCTGAAATGTTTTAATCAAATTTTTGGATTCTACGAAATTTGAGTTTTTGGGAGCACGATTACCCAAAAGAAGCAGATTTGAGTTAACATTTCATTACTTCAGGTCAAAAATATTGCCACTCCAAAATTTAGCTAATTTGGTCAAGTTTTATAAACTTTACTCACTTATCTTAACGAGATCTTATTTTTCACAACTTACTCTCCTAACTTTTGCCATAGAACTGTGTCATAACGACGTATGTAACAGATATAATTGCATGAAAGAAAAATTGAGGATCCCTTTTCCTATCTTAGTTTCTGGAATTTCTGCTTTTATCTTGACATAGGCTCTTAGCTTTTGTCTTTTGAATTGAGATTCAAATGCTAAAGCCGAATGGCAAGAGATATTTTTAGTAATGATCTCGCACAATAGGAGTCATAACAGAATGTTATGCCATGAAATGAGCAGAAAAGCAAGCAAAAATGAGCCGAATCTAGTTCGCGCTGGTTCTCCTCCATACCTGTACTGAATCTTTCATTTGCTGAAGGTAATTATCCAGCACGCTCACGTTTTGTGCGCTACTTGCGTGCCTATGTATACAGCTACTGTCATATTTCAGTGGAAAGAAAAAGAAAATTTCAAGAAAGAAAGGAAAGAAAAGAAAAAGAAAGAAAAGAAGAAAGAAAGAAAAGAAGAAAGAAAGAAACTTTCTTTCCGCTAAAATATGGCAGTAGCTGTACTCCATGTTTTCCTTGTAAACATGCTTCATTGTGTAAACCCCAGTAAATACAATTTCCCCAAAATATAACAACGTCCAACTTTTATCGTTATACATCTGTTTACTATCGTGTTTGGTGTTTATTAAACGTTTCTGCATGCAAAAATGTGTAATTGTGACATGTAACGCAATCTTTTCGATAAATGTTGTTAAAAACTGATGAGTATCTATTTTTGTGGAAATCGTAATATTACACTTAAAGTTACTACTTGTTATCTTGTGAAACCATTCAGTTGAGAGTTTTCCTTCGTAGTGACAGGCTGCGTTATCGAGTTGAGGCCAAGGTAATGAATGATTCGAAGTATTCAGTATTTGACGTGTTCAAAGCTGATGTTTCCAATTTAATCACCGTTAAGACAGTATTATGCTAGGATTTTTGGCCGAGTTTACGAGCATTTCCAATTATCCCGTGTTTTGCAGTGGGGCAGATGGAAAATGTTATGGGTAATGTTGCTTTGATGAGTAGTTCAAAGGTGACTACGTTTTCTTAACATAAAAAATGGAAATGTTGCCTCAAATGTTTGGTAACAAAATTCTATGCACTGAGTATAAATGTAAGAGAAAATTATAATGCAATAAAGAAAAACGACTGCTTACAGTCTCTAAGGCAAATGGTGCAATTTGGATGAGTTTTGGATTGACACGGTGGATGCATAGCTGTTCTTTCAGCGCAAAAGGCTATTCTGTGAAACTTGTCGTACGTTTTTACCTGCTGCCTGGCTGTTTAGCTTTGAACAGTGTGTGTGCAGTAAGATCTAATAGCAAATTTGGTGTGTTGGTCGATCTGACTTACGGTACCATTGTGTACTTTCAGTATCAATGCGAGCTATGTGAAAAAATTTGGAAGTTTTCTAGCGTTTAACCTGAATAGTACGCATATAACTATTTCAAACTGTAATACCTCATTGATAAAGAATGTAACATTTGTTCTTCTATTACGTTTCCCTATATCATGTGCATTAGTTTAATCAAATAATAATGGAGGTGCGTTGCAAGATTGAATTCTGAATACGAATTAGCTGAGACCATATAGTTCTGTATCTGTACTATTAGTTTATGTAACTTTTTAATGCCAGGCTGCAAGTAATTATAATAAGACGCTTATTGCAGATTTGGCTGCATGTGCTATTCAACTATATCAAATGGCTCTTGCTGCAATTTAAGTAGAACGGTCCATAATAGCACAGTGGAAAGCATTCTAATAGAAAAGAGCACAGCTTATGCTGTTGTAGTTAGTCTAATAGCCACAGTTGGCCTCAGCGTATACATGCTCATTTGTGCTGTCATTGTGCGGTCGCGTCTCTGGCTCTCTCCATTCTATTTGTTATCCTTGTCATTAGCCATTCCTGGTTGCGCCAGTTTCCTGGTACAAATCTGCTACTGCGTACCTAAATTATGTCTCCAATCTGAATTACCCAATTACTTCTATGGATCGATTAGAAGGATGGCCCAATTATCGACAGGGATGTCCTTTTATTCCATCCAGTTTCATCTTCTATTAATTGGGCTGGAAAGGCTTCTATTGATCTTGGATATCTGGAAACACAGACAGTTGCGCCTTTGCCGAACATTCATAACAGCTTTTTTGGCACACAGTGTAGCCATTTTATGTGGGTATCTTCAAGAAGCCATAGGATGCCGTTTGGTTTTTGAATATTCGTGGGAGCTAAAATGTCCTGTGGTAGCAGCATCAATCGTGGGAATATTTAGTGCTATCGTCAATTCAGTTTCCATTACTGTGTACGGGCTGATCTTGAGGAGGTTGCGACGCAGTTCGCGCCAGCTCAGCTGTAATCGACAATCTTTTCTGCGATATAAGCAAAACACCTTAATTGCTCAGTTTGCAGTGCTGATAAGCCTTTACATTTTACAAATTGTGATATTTGCCGCCATACCAGAACTTGTCCGATTTCGAGTGTTTACAACCTTCGGAGGAGCAGCTACAGTGAATATTTCTATACTTTTTATTCATATATTAATACCATTGTCTTATATGGTGTTTTCGTACGATGTTCGTCGACATCTCCAAAGGTTTCTCATTGATTCTAAGCTGGCAATATCGAACTTTTCCCTGCAGAATCGTATGGAAACGAGTGCTCGCTTCACGGCACACTGTGGAAGACATAGTAATGAAGGCGTTAGTTTGGGCTATATGAAAGTAGCCCTCTAATCAGTTATAAAAATGCGCATGTATGAATTAGATATAAAACACGGTTTCATTAGCAACTTTCAAATTTCTGTGTTTCCGTTACTGTCTCAATAACTGATTTCTGAATAATTTTGTAGAATTGCATTATGTAAATAGTATTACTCCATTTTGTTGAGTGTATTCGTACATCTTGAATCAAACATGCCCTCAATTTTATTGCTATATACTTACCAGTACCATTATTACTATTACTAGCATTTTTACTGCTTATAATCAGTGTTGTAACTTTACCCATGCATTTGTATTACGTTGTAGGTTGGCTAAACCAACTTTTCCTTTAGTTTGGGGCATCGTCTACCAGCTACTGCGATGTCAAATATGATAACAAATGATAGCAAATAGCAAATCATGAAAATGTTTACTTATAGATTTAGTGACTTCCGTCACTATTGAAATTAGGGTTAAGTTGCATTTGATTGTATGCGACAAAATCTCTGGATAGGACTAATTTTGCTGCATTGAGTTCAGCAAATTGTGTGTTATACAGCTTAAAAATTATAAATTATTATAATCAATCCTAAAATTCAGTTAATTGGAACATTTATTGAGCATTATGTCATTGTGACACAGACGTGTATCATCTCCAACACATTTCACGAGATTGTCTTCGTAACACGAGAGACTGTTGGTACATATTTGTGTGGGTTCCTTTTAGTAAATTTCATTACTGCATGCGTAACAAGAGTGGACTGCTTTTGAGATCTGCGTTTCCTCCATTATGCATTACAGGTGTGGGATCCTGTAATGTGTCGTACACATTAATTACCATATATACAATTACTGTACAATATAGTTTCAACCAATTGTGCCTATGTGCACAACGACGGAGACCTGTCACATGTGGGGCCTTCAATGGTGTGTCAAAACTCATATTATTTATAAAGCATTACATAACTGCATGACAGAAAATATATTCCTAAACACTTTTTAACATATGCAATGAGTAAGGTTGGCTTTATTTGTAAAGTAAGACAAAATCTAGAACAAAAGTGTTATACAAGAGGATATCTATCATTTCTCAGATAAACCATAAATACAAAAAATAGAATGCAAAATGACATCCATGATATCTTACAGAAATTAACTAACTTAATATAACTTACAGAAATACGGTTAGATCAGGAAAATTTTGTAATATCAGTTAAAGAACATGCAAAATTAAGACATTATGACATTAACATTAAGACACGGTATCCAACGAGCTTAGCGATAAAAACGAATTGCTATCCATATTCAATTTCCGTAAAGAAGAGTTCTACAGTCGCTGAAAAACGAGTACAACTTAGGTAGTCAGAATATATTTCCCCGCTACCTTCGCTACACTTTTCCATTTTCTACCCTTTGTCTCCAACCAAGATCGAGCTTGTTTCTTTGCCTAGAAAAAGACCCTTGAAAAGATCTCATAATAGCTGTTGTTGGGAATCTTTTAAACGAAACCACGCTACAGCGCAGTTTTAATGTGTCTTAAGGACACCCAGAAAGCAATTTGCACTGCGAACATTATTTTTTGCCTTAACCTTTGTCTTAATTTAATTCCACAAACGTTCATGAAGCTTTCAATAGTGATGGTCGAACACACATATATGTGATATAATAAGTTTTTGTTAGGCGACACTTGAGATATAATATAATACTCGTGCATCAATGTTTTGCAGCTAGTTGTTTAAATACCAAATAGAGCTCAAGTCTCTGAAAAATTGCGGACTCCGCAAAAAATGGCATTCAGTTATCAGGCAGGCCGTCTGTGCGTTTCGACTTTTCTATACTTTTTACCTTACTGGTTTGTTGACGTACAAATTGTGGACAAAGCTTCTGAAGAAAACAATTTCTGAAACGGGGATGAAAAATTATATAGAGATAAAAGTTCATGGAGTGATTAAAAAAGAACATAAACTGACATGCAAACCAAAGTTTGATAGAGTACTGCTCGCTAGCTCCTGCTGCGACAATGTCAGAGTAGTTGTAATTTTGAAAGAAATAATGGATTGAATATCGAACATTTTGTAGCTCAAAGCGAAATATGTTATTAATTTCATTATAGCAAAAAAGTGCTGCATACACTATATATGGTATACAGACAGCAATTAACAAAATAGACATACTGATATTTCTACGTAATTGCTCAGTGTTGATTTCTGCTTTAGAGGATACTCGTCTCTGGGTTACTATAACACCGACAACTATTAAAATGCTGCCAACTGTAAGTATAAGACAGGTTACAAAAAACGTAACAGTTTGCATTGTAATGATTTTGGCTCTAATAGCAGATGACGAAAATGGAGTAAGTTTTAACCTGTATTCTTGTAGAGATACAACGAAGTAGTCGGAATACTGTCGTCTGAAAATAATATCGGGTAGCCACAAAAAGCAAGATAGACAAATTCCAACGATTAGGGTTATTGCAAACGCTAAGTTTGACCGTACATTCTTGAACTTTAAAGGAAACCACATCGCGAAAACACGAATTATTGTGGCCGAAACAAGTATGTAAACACTTACGCTGGTGAAGAGCTTTGACAAGTTTGCCTTAAAATTTGAGACCCAAATATAGAACAGTGACGTGTACCGAAACTTATACAAAAGGTGCTGTATGGCATTAATGAAGTTTGGAGTCATCCCAAGCAAATCAAATATAAGCATACTTTGATGAAATTGTGAGTTTGCTTGTTCCCTAAACTGTTCGTCTCTGAGAATCCAAATGCCTAAGCCCGTTCCCATTGCAGACAGAACACTAAGCACCAAAACAATATAGATGTTAAGAGTTTTAGCATGAAACACAAAGTCAACTAATAACAGATGTAGTCTCAGCTCTACCAGTGCCATCATTTCGCAGCCAGTAAAACGCTCTCGCTTTGCCGTAACCACTCGACCAAGTGTGCCGTCGACATAGTTTGTTGATTCAAATTCGTAGAGTTGGACTTGATACTGGTCATGCAATTGTTTTGTCCACTCTTCAGGGAAATAGCTTGGATCCCTTAACAAACAAAGAAAATTGATAGTTTGTGCCTCGAACGACAATAAAACCAATTTTGCTACTAACGTTGCCAAGAGAGATCTGCAAAATCCTAAGATATATACTAAACAGCGGAGTAAAGAAAGCCTTGGTTCGTTGCTTAATACATTATAGCAAGAGTACATAATGATAAGAGTATGACAAGCGTCACACTCTATGCAGTGAAGGCCAAAACTATGCTATGCGCTCTATCGGCTGACCCCCCCCACGAATTGACCCCCTCTTACACCGCCCCTATATGGGTACATAGTCCCAAACGGGCGTCGCTCACTCGCTTAGCATGTTTTCTACATACAAGTGCTAAACATACACGCTTAAACCCCCTCCCAAAATTGGGCCCCTGTTAATTTCAGCGTGTAATTATGCAAAGCAGGGAGCGACCCCCATTTGAACCACGTACCCATATAGGGGCAGTGTGAGAGGGGGTCAATTCGTGGGGGGAGGGCAGGCGATAGCGCGCATAGCATAGTTTTGGTCTTCACTGCATAGAGTGTGACGCTTGTCATACTCTTATCATTATGTACTCTTGACAATATATGAGAGCAAGAGTACATAATATAAACTGGGCGGTACCCCGGTGGAAGGGGGGAACCCAAGAGAAGAATTTGCCAGGTGTGTTGGCACCCTCCAGCAATCCGCCTCCGCCGATGGTTGGCCTTTTCTTCCTCTTCGGTGACGGAGCCGTCCTGACCAAGACGAACTGTTTAAATAAAAATGTTCACGAAATGTAGTAAAAATAACATTTTTTGCATTGTGTACCTAGCCGTTTGCCTGTAACTGTGTGGAGGCATAGAATCAAATTTTCATGGAGCAGTTGAACTTTGCCAACTTTATAATTAACTTAACTTTCACAGGAGTATGCATCAAACTAAAAAATTAGAAACTTTCACAAAGTAGTAGCTGGTAAAGAAAGGCCTTTCTAGCTAGCGAGACTGCAAGTTGAGAGTTGTTCGTTCGGCGGAGAACCCTATTCCATGTTTGGTGACTAAGCCTAAGCCTAAGCCTAAGCCTAAGCCTTAGGCTTAGGCTTAGGCTTAGTGCTGCTCCTCGGGCTAGCCGCCAGATATGGCAACGCCGAGGCCGACGGAGCATGTTTACTAAAAAGGAGGAGACATCATCCGTCGTGATGTCGACCAGGCTCTGAGACTCCTTCTGGCAACTTGGTTGAGTGGTTTTTGACCAACCTTACGGGGCCAGTTTCCTGGCTAACACTTTGCACCTTCGGGTGATGATCATCGCATTGTGATGTCTAATGCAGCAAACAACAACAACAACAACAACAACAACAAGTATTAGTTCAATCGCATATAAACACATGCTGAACAATGGTAAGTGGAACTCCCCCCAAGAATTCGGCCTTAAGGGCCATTTCCGTTAGGAAGGGCTAAGCTTCCAACTCTTCCTATTATATACTCTTGGTTCAGACGAGCCCTGCCAAGCTAGTAATTAAATTGGTGAAAGACGGATAACTCAGGTTAGTGGAAGTATCAGCTAATACCATTTACATTGATCGGAAATAACCGAATATGCCAAAATTGGGGATTATTTACTCTCATGTTTGTATTTGTTGTGGATTTCAACGAAACTGCAAGAGTCCATATTATTAGCATTAATGTTTAATGTTAGCCTTACAAGAGAACTTACCAGTATTGCACAACGGTTGTGTTCGGTAGTGACTGGTCCAACTGCATGAAATATTGCGCATACTGGCATTCTTCCTTTGCACTGACAATCGTTACAAGAAGGAGAAGGCAGAGTAGCAAACTCGACATTTTAAATTTCATACGACAAGCGCCATATAATATTGGATCTGGAATGAATTATTCTCGTCTACATCCATCATGTGAGACTTAAACATATGTTCTTTCCCAGCTACAGGGTATTGTCTTTACCTCCACGTATGGAAAATAAGGTACCAAGGGTTGCAAGCCATGCTAAATTCCGCCGTGAGATATACAGGGATCTTGTTCGGTTCGTAATCACAAGACGGTTTTACAACCAAATAATGAAAAATCTATTTCTCTTACGTTGTTGTAATGGTGGTATATCTCAGGATCAGTTGAGATTAAGATATTCTGCTCATGTGATTTGAAACAAGCATAAGGTTCAATCGAAACCTGCCAAACCGTTGGGCTTTTAAACTTTGTTTCTGTAGGCCATGTCAATAAATATAAGTAAATCAAAAGTTGAATTTCAGATGATGGAAACAGAAGTTACTCCATAGCAACCCCAACTTTCAGACTTCAAAATGTAGGCAACTTAACTGACAACTGAAATTTATCAAGATTGGTAAACTTTGGGTGATAAAAGCCAAACAAATGTTGAACAAGATTTAGCTGTAATAGGTAATTATTATTGTATGTTGGTTTATGTTTTATATTGGTGTTGCTTGAATTGCATCAAGTACGCCCCAAAAATTAATACCTAAATAGTGATGATGTGTAAATAGATAGAAAACTTTAACATTTGATTGAACGGAATTGTGTGATTAAGGAGATTCGCGGTACTTGTCGAAATAGGGTGACAAACATTTGGTATTTTATCCTATAGTGGAATGCTTGAGAGTTATCTCGCTCTCCTTGTACTGTGCAATAAACTTGTGCGTGGAAAGTTGTACACATTGGATTCAAAATCGAAAGCTCATTCCACTAAAGCACCTGTGGCTCAGTTGGTTGGAGCGTCTGGGTGTTGAGCAGGAGAATGAGGGTTTGAGTCCCGCCAGATGCCTGATTTTTTCTTTCTTTGTATAACTAGAAATTGAAAACAATTTTTGACTTGGTCGAGAAGTTGTCCATAGGGCAAATCCAGTCATCCAATGCTTTGAATTGTTCATTAAATTATGACAAGGGATTTGGAATCAATGCTACTGATGAATACAAATTTTCACAAAAATTAAAACTGAAAGCCTTTTTGTAGTTTTGATTGAATTGGATTCTGCTGATCGATCGGTCTGTAGAATTGCTTCCCGGACCGGAGTTTTGAAGAAAACATTTAAATTTAGATTACCGCAGCAATTTCTTGGCAAAATAAGGGACAAACTGAAACTCGAGTCCTCCTCGAGTTTGACATGGGACTCCAGTGGGACAGGACCGCTTCTAAAGGCCAGTTTACACTACCAAACTTTCGCCAAACCAAACCTTGGCCAAACTCAAGTTTGGTGCGAAAGGTTTGGCAAGCTTTGTGTTTACACTACCAAACTCCTTTTGACCAAGCTTCCTCCAAACATTAACTAACTTTAGGAGGGAACCAATGAAATTAAAAGAGAATATGAGCGCCAGTAAACATACTTTGACAGTTTTTTCCAGACATTTGTCGGTATTAAAATGGTTTTGTCATAGGCGGCCTAGAGCTTAGAAGGATTCCCCATTAACAGATGTTTTTTCTGGTAATTTTAAGACAAATTGTAAACGATTGTGAATCATTAAAAGGTTTTATTAATATTGGTTCTCCTGACTGGTAAAAGTGACAGTTCAGTGGCAAAATATATACTTGGTCCTAGCAAAATTTTAGTACATACAATACTTTCTTTTCCAATTTTTAATTTCTTACTCAATTTTCCATTTAATATTTCCAATACTACCGTACAATACATTACCTTGAATCTGTAGGCTGGAAACCGTCCTTTTCAATTCTTTACGGAAACAACACAAATAAAAAGTACAAATAAAAAAGGCGACGAAGGGCGAAAACAAATGCATTAAACATCTATGCAAGTATATACATAGCACAGACACAGTCATGTGACTTTTCCATGGATTCTTATTGGTCAGTTTCACCAAACGTTTGGTGAAAATTGCTGTAGGAACAAACTCAGTTTGGCAGTTTGATGGTAGTTTGGTGGAAGTTTGGTGTATGCGTACACCATCAAACTTCCACCAAACTTTCGCCAAACTAGAGTTTGGTCAAGGTTTGTTTTGGTGAAAGTTTGGCGGTGTAAACTGGCCTTAAGATCCGACTCCTAATCAGATGTATATGTTGATCAGAGCTACCAGCTAAGACTTGGTGGTGGTATCTTTTTGTGCAGTGATTTTTGAAACGCTATAACCTTCCCTAATGTTAGGAGTTAGACAGAGATGGACATCATTTTAAAGATCACAATCATAGGTTAACGCGGATGGGGGGTTAGGAGGGTCCAAGATCCCCCAGCCAGGACAAGGTACAAGTATTGTGATTCACATTGGGTAGATTCACCTTAATATACGGAACCAGCAAAACAAGTTTGCTTTCTGGCGTACCCTAATTATTGTCCATCGATCTTTTAACATAAATATTAAAATTGCAGAATCGGCCAAAATTTATTTGTGTGCTGGCATAAGGAGCACATGTGGGCTCAGTGGCTCTAATGTTTCAGGAAATAAGCAAAATATAGCGACCCTAAATTTTGCAACTCTGCCTTGCAGGGATGGAAACTGGGTCATTATTTCTGACCCATGACCCACTTGACCCATACGCAAATTTGACCCAGACCCAATGCGACCCATGAAATTCGAAAAATCCGTGACCCAGACCCAAATGACCCAATCGTTTTCGTGACCCAGACCCAGCTGACCCAAGAATTATCTTGACCCAGACCCAAATGACCGAATAAAATAACTCGACCTTAACTGACTTAACATTATCCTTTTGTGAAGTTGTTTTGAAACGCCGTAACTTTCTCGACTTTTGAACTTGGGTAAGAGGTATACCTATACATATGTACCTATATGTATAGTTTGCAGGATCGAAGGCTGGGTCAGGCAGGCGTGCTCAGTTGTGGTTGTGATTGTGGTCATGGTTGGTGGGTTGTTGTAGCGCCAGCCCCAGCCCGGACCACAATGACACCTGTGGCCGAATCGGCCGTGATAGTGGTGCCCGCAGTGCCCGTAGCCATAGCCCCTGCCCCATCCACCCCAGGAGTAGGTGGGGCAGCCTAGGTTGCACCGGGGTCTGTGCTTGTAGAGCGGGCAGCTCTTGATGGTAAAGCAGAGCGTGATGATGATGGAAATTAGAACGCAGGCGGCTATAAAGGCCAGTATGCCGATGCTTTCCGGAATCAAATCCATGACTGAAACAAAATACTTTTCATGTTAAGGTGTAAAAGGACAGCTCTGCTTTGAAGAGTAAAGATTCGGTTTATACTGTTCATAGTCATATTCATATATTATATTATATTATATTATATTATATTATATTATATTATATTATATTATATTATATTATTCATATAATATTATTATGATTTATATATTCTTGAGCTCGAGAAAATTATAGCTGCTCATTTGTAAGTCTCACTTAATTGAAATTGTGAAAAAAGATGAACACTATTACAAGAAACATGAAAGGTTTTTGGGTTTGTCTATGTGATTTCGAATGCGTAGCTACTCATATTGAGCATTAAATTCATGTGCGATTAATCTGATTAAAAAAAATAATAATAACGAAATAAAAAAAAAAATAAAAAAAAAAAAAAAAAAAGAAAAAAAAGAGAGAGTTGAGAGAAAAACCCCCCCCTAAAATTCCCTAAAATAGAAGATTATTCACCACACAAAAATCCCAAAAAAAAAAAATAAATATTTTAGGAAAAAAACAAAAAAATTTGACTCTGCCGGGAACCGAACCAATGAACACCCGTTTTGTAAAGTTTAATTCTGTTAACAGAAATACTACCTGTACACCATGGAGGCAGGAGAAATTTAAGGGCATATGTAATGTTACGGATGAAGTAAAAGCCAAAAAGTTAAGAAAGTGCATGAAACCGTGAATCGCGATCGGAATTGGAATTGTTATTGGTGGTTGTTTTTGGAATCAGTTATTCAGAACCTAGAGTGCAGTGTGTGAACGTCCAAGCAATCTTTGTAATTATCTATTGTTCTTGTGAATACCAGAGTTGCCAGCCGGTTCAAATAATTCAAATCACTCAAATACTTACTGAACGGGACATAGGTTCTAGCGTGGTTAAGAAACTAGAGTTATAATAGTGTTAGAACACGAATAAACAGCGCAAGAAGAGAATAGGAACTCAGTAGATTCTAGGTGAAAGAAATAAGGTTAGAAAATAGCGTTATAATCTGCATAGGTAGTGCTAGAACAGGATAGGAACCCGGCATAATATGAGCTAATAAGGTTTGATCAGGGCTAACTATTAACGGAGAGGTCGTTACCACTCCAGGGTCAGTAATAGGCCCCCAACTATAGCCTTTGATCACTTAACGGAGGAGTCGTTACTCTTCCCCAGGCCTTAACGGGCCTCCTGTTGTTCGAAAATGGTTCAAAGTTTCATTTAAAATAAACTTTTACTAATGAAGAAGAAAGTTCTCAAAAGGCATCACTCGAAAAGTAGTGAATTATTACAGAAATTGCAGCAAAAAATAACATATACAGCTATACGTTGGAAGATGGGTCATTTAAACTTAATTATTCGTAGCTAGGTGCATGAAATAGGGTTTTAGAGCACTAATATGTGCTAGTTAGGCCTAATTAGTGGTAATTAGGCAATAATTAGTGAATTTTGACAATTTTTAGTGAAAATATAACTTAGGTTCATCTGAAAGGCAATTTCTTCCTGGTTCCAAAAATCCAAACCCGGTCTTTTAACTCCCAATATTGCGAAAGATACAGGTTAAAATAGTTTTGTAACTTTAAAATTTAATTCTTTAATTTTAACCTTACGTAAACCCCTTAAGTGGGCGTAACAAACACTTGTTGTTACGCCCATTCATGTTTTCATTCATCCCTATCCATTCTTGGGCTTCTGTTGGCCCTCTCCCAGCGAAGATTTGCCTCGCAGAGAAGAAACTTAGCGTGTGTTTATAGGTGACAATAGGTTCGGAGGGGGCGTAACCCTCTCCCAAATTGTTTAAATAAAAAGAAACTAAGTGGTCTTAGGTAATTACGTACGTAGATTATTGTCATGTAGTTTTTATTAGCTAGAAAATTAAATTGCTCTTTGTATGCACAACTTTTGCGCAACAATTGCCCTCCCGTTCTTACGGTAGGAACCTCCAGCGCTAGTGAGGGAGAGCAATTGTTGCTGGGATTAACAAGGCGGCTTCCCTTGTTCCTGGCCTAGAAATCGTGTCTAAAAGGAAGAGAAAGGGGCCAGTGAATAAGGGAGCGCCTAAAAAATACAAAATCTAAATATTACAAAAGTTTACAGTAACAATGACACTTAAGTTTTACTTTTTTATATTGGGCCCTGAGAGGCCATTATTCTGTCCTTTTTCATTTTTCGTTTTAAGAGAATTTTTATTTTTATCAGAAACTTTCCCCTTTGGTTACCTTTATGTGTTAACCAAAATGTCTGGAAAGTTTCTGGAGATTCAGCTCTGGAAATTTCGCACACAAAGGGGGTCATAAAGCCAGACCCCCCATAAATCTCTATTCCGGTGGGCCAGGCGTGCAAACAGCCCACGTCGGGTCTCACCCACAAAGGGGATTTCCAGAAGAGTCTGGAAATCCCGACCACCTCAAAGAAACCGCCAACAGGCGTGAGGTCGACTGACTGGAAATTCAAAATTTCCAGTCAGTCTTGCTTCAGCTCCGGCCGAGAGCGGCCGTGTATCCCCCCTCTATCTCAATGCGTTCTCCTGGTGTGCCAGCGTTTTGGCCGGAGAATCCCCAGCGCATTTAGACCCCCCCATAGGACCACGAGTTAGGACCTCCTCTGGCCCACACAGGTCAGAGGAGAAGAAATGAGCGAACACGAAGCAAGACCAGCACGATCTAGGGCCACATGAGCGCACTATGCTCGGCCAGAAACACAGAAGAACGCACTTTTTCTAGGTTTTAGAAGGCCTTTTTCGGCCTATTTTTACTTTTGTTTTTCGGCCTTCGGGCCTTTAATTTTTAATCAAATTATAGCCCTTTTGGCTCATCATATATCCAAAATTAGCGAGCCCTCGTGGCCAGTCTTTTTACTTCTGCTTTTATCCAGTGGGCCCTCGTGGCCAGTCCTTGCAATCTTCAATCAGCGAGCCCTCGTGGCCAGTTTTTAACGTTTTCTCACTCAGCGAGCCCTCGTGGCCAGTTTTGCATTTTTCAACCAGTGAGCCCTCGTGGCCAGTGTTTTTCAGTTTTTATCAGTAAGCCCTCGTGGCCAGTCTTTTTCCTTTTTCACAATTTTTGGGGTTATTCTGTAATGAAGGGATTTTGAGTGGGGACCCACCCTTGAGTTGAGGTAGGAGGTCCCTTGGCTATGACCTCGTGTTCTGAACTGAGTTAGTTCTAGGGAACAATTCTCCCCACAGCCGGCAATTAGGAATTGCCGGCCATATTCATGAAGTTAGGCACTACTGAAGTTAAAAATATTGTCTGTAATTATGTTATGTTGTTTGTGTAGGTCGGCTACCTAAAACTAATAGGAATTAAAACCCAGAAACTGTTTTTTTATCCTTAATTATCCAGTATTTCGAGGGGAATGGCCGGCTTCCCCTATATTAACTTAATCCAGCTGTCCTTAGCGGAATTGATTGTGTTGTTTAGTAATAATTGCCGAGCAATTATTACTCGTTAGCTTTCCAACAAAATTCACAAAGTTTCAAAGTTTAAAATCCTTGTTAAAAGTTATAAACTTACAAACTTTGGGCTCCAGACGGAGACCCGTTAATTCCAAAAATACAACAGAGCGTGCATACAAAGAATAGGTAGATTTAGGTAGATTTAAGTAGGTTTAGGTAGGAACGTGTTAGATTTATATTATAATGTGTAGTCATTTATGTTGTTATTGGTGTGATTTTGACCATGATTGTGTGAATGTGAACTCCAAATTTACGTAGTCGGCTTCTTGGGTAAATTCCTTATGGATTGTGAGGTTCCAAGTTTAGCCCCTTTTAATAGTGTGATTTCTGAACCAAAATTGTGTGACTGTGTGTGTGATTGAGGGCAGACCATGTAAACTCCCTTTGTTCGATAAGGGTCTTGGAAATGCCAGAATGAATGTGTAATTGCTCAGATATTAGGCAGGAACTGGGCCAAATTGAGTAGCAATTTGGCCCTTAATTATAAATAATCAGGGATTTGTTTCAGTTTAGGTTTAGACGCGTGTCTGATGTGAAAGTTGTCAATCTCGGAGTAGATGCAATGTGAAATTATGTTTAAAATTGTTCTGATCGACGGTTAGGGCAGATTCTGCAGCCTAGGGTCACGGGGACCCCCATTAGGTCTGCAGGTCTGCCGGATTTCCGGTCATCCGTGTAGGTCGCCCTACGATTAGGGGACGGATGAGCTGCAACCATGGAATCCGACACTAGCCAGGCTAGAAATGAAGATAATGAATAAAATAGGTAGAAATCTGTCACAAGTAAGAATCCCACAACAAATGTCCGATTAGCGGACTGGTAGTTAGTTAGCTCTAGGTTAAGTCTCACAGCAAATGTCCGATTAGCGGCAGTTTAAATCAGTTCTAGGTAGGAAAACAGTGCAGTCTTGTTATAATGATTAGCTGGCGTTATTAATAATTGGGGAAGTAGTTAAGTCTAGTTAAGATAGGGCTAGTAATAGTCTTGGCCTAAAACTTATCATGGGCTCACGGTCGTTACCGTAATCACTTAATTTCCCATGTCAAAGGCCAAAAGACGAATTAAACAAAAAGAAAAGAAGTAGACCCGTACTGAGGTTCGAACTCAGGATCTCTGGAGTAATTGGTCCAGTGCTCTTCCATTGAGCTAACGGGTTACAATTAGAACAAGTTCAAAACTAGCCTATATAAGACAGCAGTGTAGCAAATTAGCATGTGTGCAGTTCAATTAATACATTACATGTGTAATTATGCATATGTGGAAACAAACTTTAAAGATGTTTTTCTCACTAATAACTTTACATTTTTTGGTGCTGTAAGCACAAAAAATGCTCAGTTTTTCAAGCTCTACAAAAGTATATAACTTTTACTCACCTCCGTGTTCATCGAAATTTTGTTAATTTATCTGCCAGTTTTGCACGAATGCAATTATGTGCGCGTGTGAAAGGGTGGTAGATTGCGCGTCTATCACTCGGCTGGCTGCTGGGGTTGCCAGCACCGGATCGAATAGCGGTTCGGCACGTCCCCTGTTAGGGCACTAGGATAAGGGGCAGGTAGATTTAGAAGTAGACGTAGTTCGGTAGGTCGGTAGGTCGGTAAGTAGGGACTGCGTAAAATGGCTGCTGAGACAGTGAGTGAGTGAGTTTTTGCATCTTTGATAAGAGAAGAGTTAAAACTAACTATGTGCAAAAAACTCACCCACAAAGCAGCCCATTATTTTATTTTATCAATATAGGTAGGAAAACTGATTAGCCATAGAACACTTAACTAAATAAACAGCAGTATTAATTCTTAAGTTAGCATTAGGTAGGTTTTAGTAGTTTAACATACATAGGTAAGTAGGCAGTAGTTAGGTTAATTGTAGTAAACAATAAATAATTGACCATCTTCCAACATTAAAAGTTTATGTAAAAACATCAAGTTTTGCGTACACTCAAGAATAGCAGCAGGCCACGGGAAACAAACCTGTTTCCCGGGGCAAATCAACAAAATTGGGCCAGAACTAGGCCAGAGATGCAAGTTTCGTTCGGTCATTTAATCTGTTCAAGTAAACCTGTGAGTTTCTGTCGGGATCTGCTTATATTAACCTAAGGCGGGCCGGGCGGCCCGGTTTGTGCAAGAAAAGGACAGAAACTAGCGAGGTTTTAAAGTAATGTACGAATAGCGAGGTTTACACGTTTTTAAGGGTTGTTTCGTCTAATTGCAAGTCACTAAGACCCGATTTGGGTCCAAAAGTGAGAACATTACAAACCGTTTTGTCTACGCAAAGAATTACTTCAAGTTTAATTAGAATCACCAAGTTATAATCTAAAATGGCCAAGGAAGGCCTGTTCTGCAACAAGAAATTACTGTGAACAGTTAGTTTCGTCAAAAGGGCAATAGCCAGTGGTTTTGTGTCATCTTGTCAACTCACAAGTTCAAATGGGGCCCAAAATGCACATTTTGGGCCAGGAAAGCTAAAGAACGAGTAATGGTTGCTGGGTTTGATTCCCGCACCGTGACCTTGTATTAATGGGTTTTAACCCATTTGATTCAGGTGCGCGGATCGTCTCTAGTTCGGAATCAGAGCCAGTGAGCTAGTCAGACTTGGATCAGTCAGTGGAAGTCTTTGGATTATCAGAAGCAGTAGTCTATTATTTATTGGATCCGGAAGCGATCCCTGAAGTTGAAGTTGGACCTATCAGACAGACAGTTGCGGAGCCTAATCACTGTAGGTACCTTGTGGACTTAGAGCATAACTAAGGTCGAGATCAGAGACGAATCCAGCCGGCACTTGATATCACTTGGGCAAACTATACCGTGGTCTTTGACATTCAAAATCAGTCCTTTATTTCTTTGCTAAAAATGTACAACGTCATCCAGTTCAACCTTTTCGCCACCGGGGCTCAGTCCCCCCTGTCTCTGGCTTGAGCTTAGGTAGCAGCCAGAAGTTCATTGTATCTTGAGAGCGGAAGAAACCGAAGAAGCACCAATTCTTGAACATTGTATAACTGTGTTAATTTTCCACTAATTAGAGATAAGTAAGGAAGGACCACCAAACCCCCAACTGTTTCGCTCATCCTCAAATTCTATCCCACATAGCATCCCTGAACTGAGTGTCGGAGCGAAAGCAGTGTCCGACTTTCAGGGGCTCACCCAAAGACCGTCCCTAGGTTAAAACATTAGTAACTTAGACTATTGTGATATTAGTTTGACAGTCCTATTGTAAGGGGACGTATAAAGAGTAACAAAGCACAAGCATATAGGGTAACACACAGCATATAGGGAAATTGAGTTAGCAAGAGTTAGTAGAGTGAAAGGGTGTAAAAGGCGTTGAGAAAGAGTATCGACCTTGTCCCAATAATCTAACCAAAGTTTGTAATATTATTCCGGACAGGAATAATATTAATAGTAGCCTAGGAAAGGGAAAGTAACTGGCAACTCTGGTACAGTAAAACTGTACTGTACTGTATCTTATTGTATTGTAAGCTAATTGTTAGTATTGTAGTAATTGCTAGTTGAACGCGCAGAATTGTACAAACAGTAATTGTAGTGTTTTCATTAAATAACCAGTTTGTTAGTTACCGAGTCTTATTACAAGCAACAAAGGCGCGTTTGCCTTTAAACTACGGTGCGTTTACCGTCTAGCTTATTACAAGCGACCGCAGGCGCGTTAGCCTTCACACACGGTGCGTTTACCGTACAAACAAGAAAGAACCGAAGATCCAGTGAGGAAGAACTCAACCAAATCCAGTAAGGAAGAACTCAACCAAATCCAGTGCTCATCAGGAAAGCAAGTGCTGACCCCGCTTGCTGCACAATTGGAAATCATCATCAAGGAAGCAAGTGCTGACCCCTCTTGCTGTCCGACGGAAGAATCAACTCAGGAGCCTTAAACGAACTCACCGACAAGACCCCTACCAAGGTTGGCCGCAGAGAATCTCTGATTCTGGAACACCACCTTTCAGAGATCTGGTGCTTAAGTCTGCTTCATTGCGAACAGACGTGCTGACCTTCCGTGTAAAGAAGAAGAGCGTAGAGTGTTTAGAGTTTGGAACAGATCAGAGTTTTGATCTAGCTCACTTCATTACATACAACCCCAAAAAAAACCCCCCCCACCCCACCCCCAAACCCCACCAAAAAAAAAAACCAAAAAAAAAAACCAAAAAAAAAACCCCCAAAAAAAAAAAACAAAAATTACCAAAAACTCATTACCTTCCCCCCAAAACCACCCCACAACAACAACCAACCAAAAAAACACCAAAACGAAACAAAAAAGCTTACAACCCCCCCACAAAAAAAAAAAAAAAAAAATTCCACCAAAAAAAAAAAAAAAAAAAAAAAATTTTAAAAAAAAAACAAAAAAAAAAAAAAAGAAAACCAAACAAAACAACCCCCCCCCCCACTACAAGACACACCTCCACACCAAAAAAAAACACACACGCGCCCCCCGCCCCCCCACAACACACACAAAACAAACAAAAAAAAAAAAAAAAACCCCCCCCCCCCCCCCCCCACCACCCAAACCAAACGGAACCCCCGCCCCCCTCCTTCCCCCACTCCGCTTCCCCTTTTCTCCTTTTACAAAAAAAAAAAAGCTTTTTTCCTTTCCCCCCCCGTTCCCGCCCTAACCCTCCCCCCCAAATTTCAGATTTCAAAATATTCTATTAATCAGTTTGTTGCAAAATTAGGTAAAGCAAAAAGCATGACCAAAATGGTCTAAAAATAATAGCAAGATCACTATTTCATATTGATAAACATTAGCCAGCAAAACATGTAAAATAGGTTCTAGACTTTTGGCCACAGCTAACTAGACTTCATTCAGCTTTATCTTAAACCTAAAGCTAGCGGCTTAGTCTTCCAGTTGACTCCGCCTTGATATTGATTTTCTTCTGTTCGGAGTTAGTCTCTTCTCTTATTCATGTTCTTTCCAGCTATTTTTCCAAGAAACTTTTGCTTGAGTCATTTGTTTTTCAAAATGAAGAGACTCTTTGTTTGTTTGTTTGTTTGTTTGTTTGTGTCACTGACTGGTAGCGTTTGTCGCCGGGCTGAGTTTGGCTAAACTCGGTGTCCCTTAATCTGTGCTAGACCTGCCTGGCTGGCTCCGCCATTTGTAATGAAAATGAAAAAAATCAACTGAGTTTCTCGCGTGTACTGTGGAAAAAAACATCAGAATAACTTTTGAATCAGTTGTCAGAAATTATTGAGGCCAGGCTTAGCCGAGAGGGTCTCAGAAAAGTTTTTCCAGAATAATTGGTCTAAAGAATTTGACTCTGGCAAGAAATTAATAAGGAAAACCTGACTGGGTTCTTCCTCGGCTGTGTACGTGCGACTACCTACCGATCTATCATTATAACTTTTGCTATAAATAAGAGGGATGACCGGGAAGGGTCTGTTTTGAAAGAGGACAGCTAGAAGGTCTCAGAAAACTTTTTTATACACAATCTATCCAGTTTTCGATTCGTTCTAATGAAATAAAGATAGGCTGTTCGGACTGCTGTAGGCTGGGTCCACAACAGTTAAAACGTCTCCCCAAAACATCATAATAGATTTCGCCAGATTTCTCCTAGTGAACTGAAAATTACCTCATACAAACGAAGGGACTCGGAGGCAGTCAGAAAACTTTTTTATAAGCTATTGGTTCGAATTCAGAATAGAAAAAGTTGATGAGAACCTGGTCAGTACCTAGCCCTCTCGCTGTTTCGAATGGACGGAGCCTCTAAATATCATAATAACTTTCGCGATTGGAATCAACACAGAACCAGAAGTTGATTTTCAGAAAGAGCACATCGTAAAAGTCTCAGAAAACTCTTTCTTAATTAGTCGGACTATTCTGAAGTTCACCAGCTTAAATTGAAAATATGTTTCCGATATGTTCCACTGTAAGGACTTACGTACAATTTGTAATTATGCTGTGTTATTGTGTTTACCTATAACAATCTGTAATTTTGTATATTCTTTTTATTTGATTCACCCACTGTTAGTAGCTTGTAATTGTAATTTTACTTTGTTAGTACTATTGTGATTGTTATTGCAAAATCCGTTCACCGTTAGTTGAGATTGAGGTTAGTTTTAACCCCTGTAAATTTTGCTGCATCAATCGGATGGGGTTCATCTACAGGTCCCTGCTATTGAGTTATGTGTGTGTGAGTGAAGGCCAGCGAAGGCCAGTCTGAGTGTCTAGCATTGAGTCTACGTATGTGTGAGGTTCAGCGCTACCTTTTCACGCCCCTAGAATGACATCACACGCATAAGTCAGACAGAGGGGAACCCCTCTGAAATTAAGGCACAAGTCACCCCTGAAAGAAAGAAAGAAAGAAATTAACAATTAATATTAGCGACTATGTAATATTAGGTCTCTAACTAAGTTCTAGACTAGGTATAAGTTTCACTTAGTTTAGGTACTGCTTGTTTCATCCTGGGCTTCTAGGCCCCCTGTCCGTATTACGATTTATCCTTCTACATCTTCTTGTTTTCCTCGTCTGCCTTTCGGTCTGCCTTTGGACTCCTAATCTGCTTGGCAAACAAACTTCTTGTCTTTAGAAATCAGCATCAGGACAAAGGTCCTTGAACACAAAAACGCCATAAAGTTTAGGGCCAGGGCTGTTGAGGTACTTTGGGCCACTCGAAAACGGACCCAAAGTCATAAAAAATTATGTAACTAAGATGACAAACAGCCCAGGCGCAAATTCAAAAGAAGCAGGCTGGGTCTTCCTTTTAAAACCAGCCAATGACAGTACGCGATCATGAAAGCAGCCAATCATCAAAAGATGATTGCAAAAGACACGAGGAAAGAGTTAACCTGAGAGCAAAATTTCAAACTCCAGTCAGTCTGTGATTTGGGTTTGGTGACGAGCGGTCGTCTACTTCGCTCTCTCGCGTGGCCAAAATGTTGGGGGAAAATCACAGACACCCCATGAGCTGTTCTGTTGAAAGAGGCTTTGCCTCTCCCCTTTAGGATACCCACCTCAAAAATTTTCTCCCATCTGGAGCCTAGGTTGGGATTGGGGTACACCTGGGGGAAGGTCTACCTAAATTGGGTTTGGGCTTCAGAAGCCCGGTTTCTCAAATCCCTCTAGGATGAGCGGTCCCAATCTCCTTTTAGGAGTTCTATAACATTTGTAAGTGCGAGTCCAAAAGTTGCCTAATCGGACCTCGAGTCCCTCTCTCGAAAAGACCTCGTTAAAATCGGGCTCTCGCCGCCCTAGCTTAATTGACACTAGATCATTGTTGCTTTCATGATTGTATGCTAATATCAGCAGATATTAGCTGGATTTCCCTAGATTTCCTGAGAAGAAAATCTAGGATACGTCATTGATGGGGGATTTCTGACGGAAATCCCCTCTACAAATCTCTTTTAAAAAATCACTCAAAAGTTCAGTTTTTGTCAATTTTCTGACTGTTTCTCTAGTGTTTTCTAAGCTGATTTTCGTACTTCAAACTCAGACCACTCAGCCCGAGGTAATTCTTTGTTAGAACTTCGATTCAAAGCTCCTAGCGATTGTTGAGTTTTATTTTCAAAAAAAATACGCGCAACTCTACCCTTTCTTGAAATCCAGTTAATACTGCTGAATCCGGGTTAAAACCGACAAGGTTTTAACCCATTTGATTCAGTTCTAGCGAGTGCCGCCTTCGGGCCTCTGATTCTCCTGCTTGCCTCGCTGCTCTTCTCATCTCGATCCTTGTCAGCTCCGTGGTCTCTCCAGATCCCGGATCAACGTCTACCTGCTGCACTGCTCCTGGACATCAGCTACTCCCCGGTCTCTTCCTGCTCTGCCATCCAGTGTGAGAATCCCCGGATTCCCCTGGCCTCTCTCCCCTGGTTCCTTGCTACGCACTGCTCTGTCCGGATTGTCTGGAAATCAGTCTCAAAACGTCAGTTTACTGAGTTTCAGCTGGACCTTTAGAACTTTCCTGAGAGCCTCATTATTGGCTTAGGGACGCACAAGTGAACTTAGGACTGTCATATTGGGTTCTGGAGTGTGGGTTGGCTGTTAAGTTCGTCCTGCTGAAGAATCTGAAGATCCTTGCCAAATCTTTAACTTTCTACTGCTTGCCTCTAAAAATGTCTGCTGTCTTTTTGTCTAAAATTGTCTGTTCTTTGATCTGCTCTGTTTTGGTTTGCTCTATTGAATCTGCTCAAATTCTCTCTCTCTAAAGTTTAAACAAATTTAAAAGTTTACAGGTCGTCCTCTTAGCAGGGGATAGAATAGTTATTGGCTTTCTGCTGGTGCGTATTGCTGGTAACTATTCGTGACCGGGAACGGGTGGACTTGTGCACACTTTTCAGGTACATATAGGGAGCATATAGGGAACTTCCCCCCTCGACCTCAAAAATCAAGTCATTGTGTGACTGCGAATCAATTCGCAATCTGAGAATAACGAGTACTGTTTAGGTGAGTGTGCTTGTGTGCGTGTGTACGGCAACCAGTAGGCTAAAATACTAATCTAACCAAAATTTTACTAGGTTTCAGATCTAGTTCTTCTTCCGCTAAGATTTCGGAGTAGGGACCTGTGACTGATCATAACTTTGGGTTTAGTCGTTAGGCGGTGAACGGATACCCTTTTGTATCAGTTTTTTGCAACAGATTTGTAGTGTACTTGATCTTGTGTGTGTCTGTGCTGTTTGATATTGAGGTAACTTGACATAGTAAATAGTTAATTAGGATCAGAGCTTAAGTCGTTGTAGTTGATACTAGGTTGGATAGGAAACCGCTGACTCGACGATATCTGGAAAATAGATCAGTCTGGAGCCCATTGAGTTTGTCTACGGAGGCGCTGACGACGAAGGAAATCTTAGTGATATTAGTGAGCCTGAGAACCAACTGAATTTGCCGTTTCATCAGTGTCCTGAGTGTCACCACCAGTACAGCTTTAGCATACTTTTCCTAGTTCACGAGGGTAGTTCTCTAGTTGAGCCTGAGCATTCAGAGGTAACCTTCTATTGCAACTGTTCTCAGCCGTGGAATCGCGCTGAGATTGAAGCTTGGACTGTTGATAGCGAGCCTGAAGGAAGCCCTCATACGGAGCCCTGGTCTTGCGTGTTCGAGTGTGACAGTTGTTCTGACTTCAAGGTTCTCTTCTGTTGTGCAGTGACCCCTGGTACTGATCCGTGGGTGGCAGTTAAGCATCGCAACTGTTCCCTTGATAAGTACTGGCCTTGAGGCACTAGTGAACTCACGTACCCAACAGGCGGACCGTCTGGATTAGGTTAGACCCACACTAGGCTAGCTTGATCCTTAGACCTAAGAGTTGATCCCAGCATCTTCTCGCTGTCTGCCTCTCTGTGTAACAAGGAATTTAGAGCCCCCTGGATTTCAGTCGCTTACATTACACATTTAAGGTGCTGGTTCGGGTATTTGCAGCAAATTTTATGTAACTTGCTGTGACTGTAATTTGCTCAATTTTTGGAGTTAAACAATAATTTTTATATCATTTTAAAGCTTAGAATGTGCTTGTTACAACTAGGTGCAGTATAGCTGTCTCATTTCCACTCTTCGGTTTGAACAACATGATATTTGAACAACGACTTGCAATAACATGAAAACAATTTTTGAACATGGATTTCTCGAAGTGTGGGAAAGCTAACGAAAAGCGACCAGTTCAGGCTTCAAAAGAAACGTCTTCCCGAGGGCTATTTTTTTCTGAAATTGTTTAACGCTCAAGCTCAAGATCTCAAGATTTTGAGAAAAACGTAAATTTTGTCCGATTTTCGTCAAAATTTTCAAGTTTGGACGCTTATTTCTCTCGAACTGAAAGTCAAAATGCAAAACCATGAAAAATAGCCCTCGGCAATTGTCTCAAAAATATGTGTGTAAAGCCGTTTTTATAATTGATTGCATGAGTTGAGAGAAATCCGTGTTCACAACAATCTAGTTGCGATTTTCAAAATTTCACATTTTCGCTGCTGTGCGCCGGCAGAGATACCGTAGAGAGCTCTCCTTTGGGCGTAAGATGTCCTTTAGGACCACAAATATGGACAATACTTGACCGACGGACCAGCGCTGTTGAAGCTGTCGAAATCTTGCAATATTTGATTTTTCGAAAAATGGCCGGTTTTGGACCTCGAAAATCAATATTCGCTGTTATCTCTTAAACCTTAATTAATCGAAGAAAACTCTGAAGAGCAAAGTTGCAGGTCTTGGTGAGAGGATTTGAATGACTATAAGTTCATCCATGTAGGGTGGTCACAGTGCAAGTTATGGCGGAATAAAGCTAATTTCTCCAAAACTCAAATTTTCAAGCCGCGACTTTTCTAACATGTTTTATAGGGTAAATAATGTAATTGCAGCGAATTTGAATAACTTTCAACGACAATTGCGCTTTTAAAGCCCAAAAATACACGAACCCGAACCAGCGCCTTAAAGTACCCAGCAGCTGAAGAAAATTAGTTTTCATTGCTTTCAACAACTTAAGGTGACAACCGAGGAAAAGCATGTTGTTGATAATGAAATTTAATCTAAAATCTAATTTAAAAATGAAAAGTAAGGATGGTGAAGGCCGAATTGGCCAAACCTGAAAGCACAGCCGTTAGCTTAGGTCGTCACAATCTTTCCAGGTCGGCGACGAACACTAACGACCGATTACCGGCCAAGACTAAGTCGGTAAACTTTGATTCGGAACGATTTTGGAAAGGTTACAACTTTTAATCCAATAGAATGGGGTAGGACGCTATACAGAATTTTTATAGCCTAGATTTAATGAAAGAACAAACGAAACTGAGATGCTAGGCCACTACAGAATGTAAATTTGTAGGTATAATTTAATGCAGTACCCATTCAGTGGCATCGACTGCATTCTTATTATGGTTATCACTCATAAATTAATTTTAATTAAAATTAAATTTAAATTCCTAGCTTATTGTTGCATCCACTTTCAAGGCTACTCACTCCAGTTTCTAAGTGCCTACTAATGCTCTACGCTTATATTACAGAGTACAGATTACTTTACTACTCAGCCTATGTACAGTTCAGCGAACGTGTTAGTTACAACCCTGACCACAGTGCTATTTCGGTGCTCTATGCCATCTCAGGACTGAACGAACACAGCACCGCAGCAGACTGCATGCACGCAGTGCAGCAGAACAGCAGCAAGGTGCTACAGATGCAGCACGGCACAGCAGAAAGCCCGCTGTGCAGAGCAGCACAAATTTCGCCGCATGCAGGATTGTGCGGAAGCAGGCTGCGGTTACTGTCAGTCTAGCGGCGAAGGATGTGTTTCCTGCGAACGCTGAAGAGAAGATGTGTTTCGTAACGAAACCCTTTGCTTAGATTCCGGTTGCGAGAATTGCGTTGAAACGAAATCCCCGTATTTCGAATGCAAACGGATAGCTGACTGGACTAGAGCAATTGTTGTTGTATTCTCTGCGATTTTGGTGGCGGTGGTTTTTTCTGCTGTGATTGCGATTTGCAGACGCTACGGTCGATGTGAGACAAAGTATCCCCTACTTGAGTTATACGTACTGTGATTGATGCGATATTATTTTTTAATAAAAACATACTTTTATGCTCCATTGCAATCTATTGTATTGTTTTGTGATCTACCTATTGTTTTGCTAATTCTGCAGTCGCTTATTTTTGTGGATGTAAATAGCATAATTATTAGCAACTCGAAAATTGGAGGAATGAAATGCAAGAAAGTACCGTTGATGAATTAGGTTTGTCAAATTCAATAAGCTATATCCGGTTCAATTAACAGTTACTTCAATTTGGATACGAACTTCTTTCCGCCATAATAACTTGTAGTCGTAGCCCAGTTGGTAAGCGATCTAACGTAGCATATTGGATGCCATTGGCTCGCCGTTCATGGTTCTTTGGTGACTTCCACCGGAAGCTTAAAGCTTTTGGACTGGCTGGCAGGGTTATGCCGTTAAGTGGTTTACCCGGGCTCGGAAATCTGGAGAAACAAATTCTGGTTTTATTCACGGAAAAACAAAATACTGTTTGCGGAATAAAACTTTTGTTTTCTTCATCGAATCAGTCATGCTGCATATTTTTATTCTTACAACTATTTCATGAAAATGCACCCAATTTCCTGAGTTCAAAACTTACGTATTTTAAAATCTTTGACTTATACACACTGCTAGGTATGATTAGAGCTCTTGACGCTCTTAACGATCTCAACAATTTTTGTAACAAAACAAACTTTTAAATTTTTAGAAACGCATTCAATTCCAAAAATTCACAAAACAGCATTTTTCGGTTTAAATATTTCTTCAATACCCTCAACAGAGTATCATTTGAAATCTCTTGACGACCTGACCAAATCCAGCTAATGGTTTACTGTCCGGTTACTAAACTGGCATAAATGGCGAAACCGAAGCAGCATCTAAGTCTTGCTAGGATTGTGCAACTCGCTTAGAGACTAAATAATCCTACCTAAACAAAACCGTCCCTATCAAAAGCACTATATGCCATTATTGCATTTGTAGTAATCTACGGATTTATTGATGGGAATACAGAGAATAATAGAATTTTAACCGCAGCCGCCTATCGGTGCTACCGATTATAAAAGGAATGTAATAAAATTGACAATTACGCCTACTTGACTAATGGTCTTGCTGTTTAGGTCTCATCATTGAAAGGCAAACTAAATACACAGCTTTAAACTTACATTGACAAATTGCTAATTACTAATTACATACTGCTTACTAGGACAGATTAGGAGTGAATTACAAGTAGTATAAAATGAACGGTTATGGTGCAGAGGCGCAGGAGGCGCTTGATGCACTCCATACCCATCCCATATTCTACTGCTTAAAATTTTGTGGCGCTTGCAACGAGCAAAACCATCAATGCACGCTTATAAAATAACCTGTCATAACCGGTTTCATTAACTTACGTTCTTACCTATAAATACTACTCCACACAGATAAGTACGGCTTATATATGTAATGAAGTGGTCAAGATCAGGGCTCCAACTTTGTTCCAATAAGGTTCTGTTGAGCAGTAGTCTATCACGACTGACTCTGGGTATCAACCACTTCGAGTACACGGAAGGTTGGCACGTTTATCAGAGGAGATAAACTTAGGCACTGGATCCTCAGAAGGTAGTGTGTCCAAAACTGATAATTCCTTGCAGCCAACCTGGATAGGGATCTTTGTGTGAGTCCGTTTGGTGAAATCAGGGGTCCCATTGGTATCAATAGCAAGCGGGGTCGGCACTTGATTTCCAGAGACTAATAAACCAGGTCTGTATCAAAGAACACTGATTGTAGATCTTGATTACCAAATCAAGATTCTAAAATGATGATGATGATGTCTTTGCAGAGACCAAGGGTTCAGATCAAAATCACTTACTTGTTCTGGAGAGTTGAATCCGAGCTTAATCTAGTTGTCAGGATCTTACGCCCTAGTTGACAAGTCCAATAATAGGTCACAACAGTTTAATAATAATAATAACAATAATAATAATAATAATAATAATAATAATAATAATAATAATAATAGCAAAAGATTATTGGAATGCGTACAGGGGACAAATAAGCTATGAACAGTGTGCGAGATAAACAATCGGTAATGATACAATTCAGATACTACAGACAAACGGGGTATAGTTTGCCAGAGTTGCCAGTACTCAATTTACCCAAAATATTAATTATTGATAGGGACAAGGTTTTGACGCTTTAACTCAGTTCAACTGTTTCTTTCTTTCTTCCTTTTGTAACTGATTAACTAAATATTAGGCCTATTACTAAACTCTATCGTGCGGTCCCTATATGCTTGTGTTCGTGCTCTTAGATTAAAACTCTTTGTCCGTCCTCCTTACCAAGGACAATATAATACTAATAAAGAAAGCTACTGAACAATTTAAATTAACTAAATTAAATGTGTTAGTAGTACAAAGTTCCGGTCTTTGGGTGAGCCCGAAATGCTAGTAACAATAGCACTTTCGGATGCTATTCGGTCACCTGTGGGGTCAATTCAAGGGTCGGTCCGGTTGGGGGTTTCCTGGTCCGGTTATGGGGTTAGTACGAGTCCTTAATTTAATCTCTTCTTTAATTCTTCTACTCTAAGTACTGCTATCAATTGGTTTGGCTTAGGCCAGAGGGGTGGGGATAACAACCCCAAATTTGGCGAAGAAAGATTCAACGATATAACCCATTTTCAATTAGAAAATAATAAAGTTCAGTTTAGTACAGCAGGGGTTCAGAGTTTTCAAGAGTGCCAATAAAGTTCAGGCTGTAGATCCCGCAGATGATCCTGGTGATGTCCAAAATCGTCTCTGTCTTAACTATCCACCCAGAATACTCAGTTGCCAATGTACCTTCTAGAATCTGATTCTGACCAAATACATTCAAAACGATGCTTCCAACACGTGGGTCCTGAACCGGACAATCTATCTCACAAATCAAATAAAATGACTGAATCGACACCGTGGTCCAAATTGACTGAAATCCAGGCAACAGATCTGACAGGACGAGACTTCACCGCACCTGAATCAAATGGGTTAAAACCCATTAGTACAAGTTATAGGTGCGGGATTCGAACCCAGCAACCATTACTCACATTTTGGCTTTCCGAACTTGAGTTAAACTAAAAAGTTCGAATTTGCTGCAAAAACTTGAAATTTAGGTGAATGATAACACATTTTGAGTGGCTTTAGCAAGAGCATGACATTAAATGTTAATTTTAAACAAAACACTATCTTTCGGGCAATTTCTCGCACTCTTGTGCAAGAAATTTGCCCTTTGCTTTGTACAGTCTGCTTTACTGTACAGCTCAGAACTATAACGTGAAATTAGTACAGTTTTAAGCCTTTCAAAAGCAGATAGGCACCCATTATCTCAACTAGCACGACAAACATCAATCTGGTTGAAGGTAATCGAAACTAGGACCTCTTGTTTTCTGGGTCCTGAGAGGAAGGTAACAACTTCCTGACTTGGTGAATCGATTAACAATTGTTTAGATATGTAAATCTGTCAAAAACAACTTTATGACACGTTTTAAGATATAACACGAAATGTTAATTTTAGCTGGTCAACTATTGAGTCCAAACTCTGGCTTTCTGAGTCTTAAGGGGGAAGATAACAATTTCCCATTTTTATAATTGTTGAGCAACTAGAAGTTGACAGAATGCAGAAATCTGGCTATTGGTACTTATTAGAAGATGGTTCGTCCTAAGCTATCCATATCTCTTACGTACCTAATTGTAATTTCCATCATTTCAGGTATATTGTTAGTTATTACCTAATATTAATTAAAGTTACTGATTAGCTGATGTTTATTATTGCCATTCGTGAACAATTATCGTGGACTGGGTTTGCATCGATCATTAGCTGAGCAAGGCTAATTTTTCAACATCGCCAATCATTGTGTAACTGAATTTCACTAGATCTGTTTGTGAACGCAAACACCGACGTGAAATGGTGCTGAACCGCAGTTGCGGTCATTATTACAAACGAAACATGAATTGAATACGACTGAGTCGACCAAAAATGGCAATAACGACATGTAGTGATTTCAAACTAAAAGGGACAGCAGCTGTCATTATTACGGATGAAACATAAGTTGAATATAGCTAAATTGACAAAGAATAGCAATAACGATATGTATTGACTTCAAACTGAAAGAGACGATACGAATAACTAAAAACTACATTGATTGCTGGTCCCAAGTACTATTTTCGTACTTTTTTTTATGCGGAAATTGCGAGAATGATAATTTTAAAGCAAGAAATGTATTAAGTTGTATGAAATCAACCATTTGAGGGATTCCTTTTTATGCGATTCGTCCGCTCTCTTAACAAAGAGTGGCTTACGCGGACGAATCGAGGATATCCCATTCCATACTGATAAGGACCTAATACAGGGTCCCCGTGACCCTAGATCCCGTGATCCGAATCTCATTTGCATATTTGCTATTTAGAATCTAAACCTAAATTACCTACGCAATCATACATACGCGAACTTCCAGACATGTACACAAGACTTACCTACTAAAACTACGTTAAATGCTATTATTTTCCTGCGTACTACATGAGTCCAGGTGTAATTTTGGTGTGTCGCGTGTTCCATGCATACTGACAGTCATTAGACATTCAAACTGTTACATTCCCATTTATCATTGTCAATTGCATCATATAAAATGTAACATTCACACCTATCTTGGGCAGCTAAAGGTGCATGCATAGTTCCTGTCGCAAGCAGATGCTATGAATTAGTATGAATTCGTTACAACTGATTTTAAACGGTTAAAACGGCATGTTACAATCTGATGCGTCGACGCGTCCCAGCAATCATTACAAAACAAAATCTACTCACAAGTAATTAAATTAATGAATGGGAGAGCCGGTCATTCCCCGTGAAACGCTTGATTATTAAAAACAATTGGAGACCGATTATTTTAACATTCGGATTTAAAATTAGTTTTACATTTTTAGTGACCTATTACTTTTAGAAACCGACCTACAGCAAAAAACATGAGTTACAAACAATGAATTTGGGGGTTAACACAGCCGTGACGAAACAGTATGGCCGGCAACTCCTAGTTGTCGGCTGTGGGATGAGTATTTTTCACTAATTAGCTCAAGAATTTAGGGCCGTAGCAAAGGGACCCTCTAACTCAAACTCAGGGGTTGGGTCTTCACTTAATAATCCCATATTCTATTTTGAAACCCCAAATGTTGGCCAAAAGGGCCTTGCAAGAAATGAAGAAGTACATGGTCGTGGCTTGACCAAAAAGTGCAATTAAGAGAATAAAACAAATGAAATAACAAGAGGTAGAGGTCAGCAAACCTCGATAGATAGATAGCAAAGAGAGTTCCGTGTATAAAAACAGGAAAACAGAAGTAGGGGCAATTCTCAAGACCTCCGTCGGACAGGAGGGGTTTACATGAGCTGTCCCGTTAATAAAATAATAAAATAATAATAAGAGTAATTAAATAAAAAGAACTAAAAGTGGCTCAAGGGCCCACACATGCTATGGAAATAAAAGATTGGCCTTGGGCCCAAAATGCTGAGAGAAGATGGGGCTCAATGGCCCAAAACATGCATATAAAAATTGGCCCAGTGGCCTCATAAAATATAAAAAGTTGACCCGAAGGTCCCATAATTCGTGGATAAAAAATATGGCCTGAAGTCCTTAAAATACAAACAAAATTTGGCCAAAATGGCCTTTAAATCCTAGGATTTTATCCTCAATTTTTGGCCAGGCATAACAATAATATATAGCCCTAATTTGGGAGTGTTCGCGGAAAACTCAATTTGTTTTCTGGCCCGGAGGCCAGAAAAGTCCTATGTTTTTAACCTAACCAGGGGAGGTGCGTTTGAATTCCACATGCCATAACAATGGCACTGGAGACGGACCGAGGGGAGGGAAAGCGACCGCTTTCGGTTGTACTCAAGCGAACATTGAGGTAGTTGAAAATTTTGGGACAGAGCTGACAGTTTTTGCTGACAGCTCGGTGACAGGTCATTAGCGAAAGTTGGGCGGAATTTTGCTTTGACTTTAAGGCAAAGCTTCTAGAAAGTTCTTGCCACCTTTTGCATTTGGCGGGTTGAGCCAGCTGGCCATTGGGGGTCGAAATTAATGAGATTTGGAAAATATTACCGCCGAACTGACCCATTTTTGATAAATTTTGAGTGTTGAAACTCGGCGAAACTTTGCGAAATTTTCTTTAACACATAAACGCAACCAAAGGGAAAACTTTGTGAAATTTCGTAACTTTGTTGAATTATTGCGAAAGATATATAGTTTTTCATGAGTTAAGAACTACATCATAATAAACTACTTACTTACCTACGTTTATCTAACTACTTATATTAATATTTTTATTATTATTAAAGGAGGTCAGCCCCCTTTAACTTCCATGACTTGGGTTAATACTACTATTTTCTTTCTTTCCTCTTTGTTGGCCTTGCCCTCGGCCAAAAGTTCAAGTGAGGACAACTGCTAGGCCCTGGAAGAAAGAGGCATAGATGAGTAGAAGGAAAAGAAAACAACACCTGACTGGGGTGTAGTTTGGGAGGTAGACAACCTCCCAGACAATAAAAAAGGAAAAAGGTTTGCCTTAACTTTAGGCCAAAAAAACCAATTTTAACACACTCCTTTTTGGAGTGATAAGGTTACGACATAAAAAGTAATCCTATAAAACATTTTCGCTTATAACTTTCTCATTTTTGGGTGTTGAAAAGTCAGGTTTGGATTTTCGGAATCAGGATCAAATTCTCTTTCATATAAGCCCAAGTCATGTTACCGACCAAAATTATAAAAATTAACCAAATATTAACTAAATATTACTAATTATCACTAAAAACCCTACTTAGCTACGTACTTAGCTATTTAGTACCTAATATTGAACCATCTTCCAATATTTGTTATTTTTAATGCAAATCTTCACTTTATAGGCAATTTTAAGACTAATTTTCGGCCTGTTAAACATATAAACTTCGTATTTTAGATTAATGATTTCCTGCTAATTCATATGCAGACAATAATAAACGTACAGACTGGTGAAGAAGGTCGTACTTGACTCAGGTTATGAGTGACAACTCATTGATACGCCTAAGATTAGCCGAAATATCAACGTTTATCTTCGTGGGGAGTGACAAGTCCAATTATTGGGTGGAATTGTTACCGAAATACCCTTTTCTTTCACAAATTCTGGATTAATTATTGTTAGTAGACTATACGTTAATTAAACTTAATTAAGCTTGAAGTCATAATTAAGATGGAGATTTCTGCCCTGGTAGAGTGCAAACCTTGACCCCTATTTATAAGTTTCACTTCATTTTGAGTACTAGACAACTCTGGCTAGGCAAACATAAAACAATCTATACAATTATTGCTTGGACATTATTTAATAATTGTATTCCACATTGATGGTCGTTGCTCTTCTTCACAAATTCATGGCATAAGAACTCTTCTTTGCTGATTAACTAGATTGGGCTACTTTTCGACCAATTTAGGTTGTTTTTAGCATCAGATTTTACTAATCCCATTACATTTACGTAGTGCGACTTCGTGGGAATTTTCACTATTCTGCTGCACTTAAATAATGGTCAAAACCGTGTAATTCTGCTGTTTTGAGTTAGAATTAGCTTTTCCCGTGCTATTGCTGGTATTTTGTATTTTTCCCGCCAAAATTTCAAGCCGCCTGGAATGTCCGCCAGTGGTGGGGGAACCTTTTGGAATCCCGTTGACCCCAATAAAAATTTAAATTAGAATTTTTTAATCCGTTGGTGATCAGCGGAATTCCTCGGGGAACATTCCGAAATTTACTCCGTCCGTTAACCAAGCTTGAGATTTGACTGGAGAATTTCCGGACTCCGTCGTGTCAACGCTGCTAGCCTTTTTGAAAGATGCATTAGATAATGAATATTTTTAGATATGAATACAGTATACAAAAGCATATACAGTCTTTTAAAAGCGTACATGCACAAACTTAGCACTTATATTTGTTCCGTTAATTTTTAATGTCTTCATTCCAAAATTTCGCGGTTTGCGTTCGAAAACCACAAAACTTTGCTTCTTGTTTGCTGTCTATGTTCATGTAGGCAGGACAATCTTGCGTATAAGGAGGCCACTTTACTGAACTGAAACCATCGGAGTTGGGATTTCTAAACAGAGAAATGACATGCAGTCTAAAATGATTTTGGATACTGCTAAGAGTATCGTTCACATGCTCTCGGGAAGCTCCGAGTGTGCGACACGAGCGAGGTAATGTAAGCGCAATAGGACTTCCCGCAATTCGTGAATTCGTAAACGTTTGAATGCAAAGTTGTACTACAAAGTCGTGAAAATGTTTGCTCGGCCGGCCCGGTGCGTTAAGAAAAGTTTTTAACGTTGGAAAAAATAAAATGCATTCTGAGTGCATGCATTTTATTCCTCATTGCAGATACCATCTTAAAGCGAATTCGAGTGTCTATTTAAGCGATTAGTTAATAACAACTAAGTAAAGTCAGCGGTTTAGCAAAGAATTCGCTGCAGTTTCCTTGATTCAAATATAACACGGAATAAAGTATGTATTAAAAACAATACTTTCCAAATAATAAGAAAGTAAACAAGTATTACATTTCATTTCATTCATTTCAATGTAACGTTTACTGAAGATTAAAGCATATAAACAGAAGTAAGCTAACTACACACCGCAGTAATCTAAAACAACTTGGAAAATTTAAGTAAGCTCAAATACAAAACCAATGATTAAATTTATTTTAGAAAAAATAAACTTTCTAACAAAAATTGCAAAACACCAGACCCGGCCCGAATCCCGACCCGCACTTAAATTTTTCCAACTCAACCGGTCTTTGGCCGCTTTACTTTCTGCTATCCTCGGGCCGGCCTTTCGGGTCTCAGTGAAGGCCTCTATTATTTGTACCACAAACAAGGCTTAAAACCATTATATCTACATGTGAAAGCCATTGAATACTGAAATGTTAAGACACAATCCTATATTATACATATCTTGCCGTTTTCTGTACGTAATCGTACACTGTGCTACAAATTAATTGTGTGCGCACGCATATACGTATGCAGGTATAAGTTATACCTACCCAATAGTATACCTCAATAAGTATTAATGGTATTAATGGTACCAGCAATGATAAACGTTTGGTATTTTACTTGAAACTCAGAATGCCAAACTATTAGAACTAAGACATCTTATTACTACGGCAGAACTAAAACGTTCAGCGAACTTGAACAATATTAGTTATCATAGTTACTCATCAAACGAATTCAATTGTTCAATTTGTGCACGAAAAGGCACTAAAGATATAACACTATATCTATCTAAAGATTGCACTTGGGGACACCGGCGAAGCGATTTTACGTGGTAGATTAAACCAACAAATAGATTTTAGAAAATTTTGTTTTAATCTACTACTTTTAATGAATAATATTAGCCGAGCATTCCCCCAACAGTTTTGGCATTGTATTTACAGATATATACGTAAACTTTTGCTTAGCTTGTATCGTCGAACATTGCATAATTCTGGGGCAACTACCCAGTCTTGGCGAAGTTTGTGACGGCTGTCGTCAAAAAGCTGCTGACATTCCAGTATGAATTGTCCTTCAGCACCCGATATTCGTTTGTTTGTCCAAGAGAAAAGATATAAGCATGATCAAGACCATGGAAAGCTTCTAAAATATATGTTTTGAATCTGCATTTGGCAAGCGATATACATATAACAGTGCTACACATGTAGCCTTGTCATCAATTTAGTAAAGAAGCGGCCTCCTTCAGGCGCATCTGCCATGGGGAATTCATCACATAGTCGGAGGTGGACAATAGCAAAGTCCATCCATCCATATCTGTAAAATGGCAACGAGTACCTACGAACAAGTGTGCGATGTCTGCTATATCGCTACTCATACAGAAATTTAATAAAGAACTACCTATTAGTACAGAAGCAACTGACTGGGGGTGAGCCGAAATCTATTCGTAGAAGAATAAAGCCAGTCTCATACTGCTGAGCTGAATAGTAGCGTATTTAGCTTATATGCCAGCTATGAATACAATCGCCACACTTATTCTGCTGTTATCTCTTCTTTTAATCCCGATTTCAGCATGTCCTAACACGTTTACCTCTTCACCTCTCCTTCATTCACAGTCTCAGATAAGGCAAAAACGAAAATAACGGATAAGTAATTGTTTCAATCTTAGACGTAGACTAAACCCAGTTATAACATAAAATTGAAAGTTGTACGTAAAGAAACGCACTATGTAAGGGCTCAGTTCTGAATTCCGATGTTGGTCCTGCTTTTCTACCAATTTGTTCACCCACATGTGAAAAAATATAAGCATACACAGGAAGCTGCTTTTTAGAATAAGCTTCGATTTCCTTCGCACAAGGTACAACATAATCTATGTCAGACCTCATCTGAAATCAGAGTATCCAATAGGTGAATTAGAGATACTGTTAATGGGGGGGTATATACCAAAAGACAAATGACAACTAATTTTCCGATTGCTCTCAAACTTTGTCACATATTAGGAACACCCCGCTTACAGCAAGGCAATTTTGTAGGAAGAAGTTTTCCATTCTCGGCCATGTTATGTCATGTGACATACTCTTTTACTGAGTTTATTATGTATGTACCATATTAGTATCTCTAAGGGCCTTTTCAAGAAAGGGTAGAGTAGAGCTAAAATTAACTCAACCCTTTTCATGACGGAGTTAAAAGAGGGAAACACAAGCTTGAGTAGAGTTAAAGCGAGTTAAACAGTTATTTTTAACTCTACTCTACTCTACTCTACCCTTTCTTGAAAAGGCCCTAAGTTACAACTGTTACTAGACTTTAACTACGCCATTACAGATACAAAGCAGTAGCAATACAACTAATACTATGATGAAACTTTTCAAAGAAGTAATTCCGGTTTGGTTATAATTATGTTGTCCTTATTTTACGCTCCCACGGATTCTAGCTGACCAAATAGGAAACTAAGCCAGCTTGGTTTTAAGTTCAATAATCTTTTGCTCAAAGCTCCCGTAACCTTTGAGGAATAACTATGATATTTATCTTCGCTCAAAACCATAGTGGCTTGATTGAAATTATTCCGGATTAAGGCAACTAATCTTTTTTTAAAATTCAGCTCATTTTTAATTGGCGTTTGTGCTGTGTCTCGCTGGAACGCTTCTACCAGGGCTGGCTGGTGGACCAAGAAGAAACCGAGGACATGCCCAAACGGGAGGCGTCCGGCACCCGTGTACCCACGAAACCAGGACTAGAAGAGAGAAGGGAAGAGGTTCAGCTTTTCACTCATCATTGAACGTAAAGAATTGGCCCAGCCGGGGATCGAACCACGGCCCTTCTGATCCGGAAACAGACATGCTACCGCTACACCACAGGGCCATCAGCTGAACTCCCATATCAGGCTTATCAATCTTTCCTATGCCTACCTCCCTTACATCGCTGTTTGTGTAGCATGTTTGCGTTATCAAAATGTTTTGATAAGGTACATAATGAATTATTGGTTCATGTTGATAGGTAAAGTGGTTCACCTTGTTCCTATGATTTCACCATCTTAGTTCGTCTGATATACTCTCATGGAGGTCAATAATAGTCGTAGAACTCACCGTTGCTGTTGCATTCACGACTACATCTGATGCGAGATTTGACTGCTTTCCAGTTATGTTGCCGAAGTAGTTATTAATGATCTTATCAATATAATGTCTTTGTCTCAGCATTGGAGATATGTAGGATAGAAAAAACTGTAGCGGTGGAGCCTGTATGTTCTCGATATGTCTTCTCCAATCCGCTGAAACCAACAATTCAGACTACACAAGCAGTTCGTTATGCCATGCAGTTTGCAGTTTGCAATAAAGAAATAGTTCAGTCATTATATTTCGATAAGCGCGGTGACTTCAGTTTCAACGTTTAGGACTGTCTAAGGTTTACAGAAGTAAAGCTTCAGCTCAAAGTAAAGGTTTAATGTTCTCTTTTGAACCAGACAGTGAATTCAACAGGATAAGGCTTGAGCCAAACTACAGATATTAATGAAACACCACTGTCGCAATATATAGTGCAGATCCTATTTTTATAGCATGCACGACATCACAGCAGAAGTTTATCGTCCAAAGGGTAACATGGGGATGTGTATGGAGGGGTAACCCCCACAACCTAGAAAAGAGAAAAAATTTAGCGCCGTCGAAAATAAGAGGAAGCAATAAGAAATCATTGATTGGAAAAACAAATCGGGATTCAAGCGAAATTTAAACGTCTCCTTCTTCGCCGGAATTTCGGATTTTCTTTTTTTATTTTATTGACATTTTCATAAAAAAGTGACCATCATTAAACGATAGCGAGCAAGCATTGAAAATGCCACAAGAAGAGCTGTTATGAATAAGCAATAAGCAATTATGAATACTAAAATCATGCTTTTTCGTTAAGCTGTCATTTTGCCAACTGTTTTAAATCACCCAAAGGAGCAGAAACCAAAAATAAAAATTAGCAATTAGGCTTCTGTTATTCCAGAAAACTAACCTTCCAGATGATGCCACTCGAGATCAGCTATTCCAATCATTATGGGTATTCTTGGACGGCTTTTCATCATGGTATCAATGCTTTCTGGAATAAGTTCGCCGTCTATTACTGGTGCGGGCATTTTAGACTAAAAGAAAAGTGTAATGTTAGCGATCAATATTTTGGCTTGCAGATACAAGACATTTACTCTATAAAACTGAATTAAATGATTGGGTACTGCAACTAGCTAAAGCAGCCAAGTCTGTCCAAACTGAACTAATTGTATGGACAAGTCTTAGAAAAAATGAACAATTTGCCTTAATATGCACTATAAAAACAGTCGTGACATCAAAATCCAACGAAGTTAGTTCCACCAAGAGCACATAATAATAAGAGTATGACACTAAGCATAGTCTCTGTTATCAGAGAAGCAACTATACTCGCTGCCCCCCTCCACAAATTGTACCCATCACTTTAAAGAAATTCGCATCCTATGTTTCTGTTCTAAAGCTCGCAACAGATGCACATATAACCAACTGAGTAGTTGTGCTTTCGAGCTTTACCATGCAAGCGTTGCGCTATAATTTGCAGATGGGTCCAATTTGTGGGGGGGTCAACCGTTAGCGAACGGAGCATAGCTTTTGATGACAGAGACTAGGCTTCGTTACTCTTATCATCATGTATTCTTGGTTCCATGTATTGGAAATTGGATATGAAGTATTTGACTTGTTTGGATTTGAAGGAACTACGAATGGACTCTGTCTCATTCTATGTAGCCATATTAACTAGCAAATACTTGGTATTTCTGCATTGCATCCTGAAAAGCGCTCAGTGAATCGTAAGTTGTTAACTGTGTGCTCTCCTTTATGCACTTTAATGCTTCTTTCGATCCGATAAATGGTCTAAATATAAAAATACAACTTCAATCCGTTACCAGAATAGCTGAAACTTTCAGATTAAAACGTGTTCCTAACATTCTCGGATCAATTGCGGGATTTTAAATCAAAATTGAATTCTTTTGCGTTTAGCAATACAGATTTAGACGATAAAATCGCCAAACCGAAATTAGTTGTTTCGACAGAAAAGAGGACGCCAAAATAAACATGTTTGCTGTCACAATCATTGCGCTTACGGTTAAGTCAGTATAAACCAGAAACGATTTCGTGGTTAATATTGAGGTATTATTGACGTACTGCCCAAGTTTATGCAGGTTTGATTACGCTCAATAAATGCGCAGTTCCATTGCACACCGTTTCAGTTCAAAATCGTTTCAGCAAAACTGCTGTGGTTATTTGGTTCTGGCATTGATTTCTCCAAAATTATATTAATGATTAAAACGATTCTTGGCAGAATGAAAGTTCAACAGCAGGCTTGACGAAAGTGTTCAGATTCATGAAGTTTATTAGAATTCTTGTATGTAATCGTAGTTTTTAATTAGGTTTCAAGCATTACAAGTTGGAGACATAGCACTTAGTTGCGAACATCGGCAGCATAACTCTCACATGCATGACGTCATTGTTATGAAAGCTTGTTATTGTTCTGCTTGTGTTTGGAAGCTTTTGCTTGTGCTTGAACGTGTGTGTGTGTGTCGGTTTGAAAATTTCAGTTTGCTTCTATACTGGGCCTTGTATTTCATACCTGCAACTCGGTGACTCTTTACATCTATCTTGATTAGCAGAACAAAGAATAGCTGCAACATGTTCAGCATTCCATTGTTGCCAGTTATAGTGATCAACAGCAAAGTCTGCGTAAGATGAACCGCTCATAATAACTGCACGATGTACAAGTCCTAAATGTAGGAAATTGTATTAACACTTTTTAAACGCGTTCAGCATTACGGTTATAGATTTTGTCAGTAATTAATTAGCAATAATTACATAACAATTCTTGTCTATATCAAAACGCTTTCCAAAAGATAAGGTTAGGCTCATCAACGATTCATGAGTCTCTCGTACATCTAAATCCAAAAAATTGTAAACAAAAACCATGTTCATTTGAACGAACATGTTCTGCAATTGCATTAGCAAGACTGCGACTAGCCGGAACAGTGCAAGTCAGAAAGCACGCAACCATCGATTTTACAACTACATCACACAACTGCAATCTAAAACTATGATGCCGCAATAATGCTCATTAAACTCTATTAGTTTTATGGATTCAATATACCATTGTTAAAGGAATTTAACTATTATCTTCCAAAATTAAAAAGACATTGGAGTGAACATTTGAGACTGGCCTTCTGTCAATGGAGAAATTGCTAATAGCGAAACAGAGGATCCACCAGCACTCTCTCCCATAATGGTAATTGAAGATGGATCACCACCAAAAAACTTAATGTTTGTATTGATCCAGCGAAGAGCTTCCACCTGATCCCAAAGACCAAGATTAGTGTTCTCTGTTGGACTTTGAATAAACCCTGAAATAAACAAACTGTAGTATACAATTCACAAAATGCACTGCTGGAACATTAGTAGCATCAATAATGGTACAGCCATCCACACAATTACTTTGGTTTTCTAATTAAACAACAACTCTTCCGATGCAACTAATTCAAACAGATAACGACAATGTGTGACAACGTTAATGACAACGATATTGACAACATTGTGCTACTTCAACTGATGCATTTTTACTTTGTAAATTCCAAAATGTATTAGTTTGTTTGTTTCTGCGTTTATTTAAACAGAGATGATATACTGCAACGTTTAGAATGGCGCTATACTAAAATTGGAATAGTTCTTACAGAAAATAGACAAATTTATAGTTAAATCTATGCTAATAATTGTTGATACTTATTTTGTAATATCACGCAGATTTTGAAAGATAGTTATATCCTTCACTTCTCAGTTGGGCGGATGGATATAATTGTGCAATAAATTTAAAAGATAACTTATATATAAATAGCGAGCTGACGACGTAAGGCACCAGAATTGGTTTTAAGGGGGCCGCTTCTGTTCCGTGAACAACATTAATGCAATTTCTTAGCTTGTACTACAAGTCTGCGTGCTGCCCACAGTACGTAATGTATCATACCGTTTAATATAGTATGATACTGAAACAAAATTTATTACCTAAAACTCCTAATCGATAGTTAATGGTAACAAGTATGGTTTCCTTGGCAACGAAGCTTTCAAATATTGCTGCTATGTCCATATCAGTGCTGCCACTACCTACTTGATAGGACCCGCCATGAATCCAGACTATGACTGGAAAGCGTTTCCTTTCCTAAAACAGGATATAATCTGCAAAATGGAAATATCAGAAAGCACGTATTTGAATGATCTATTCTTACTAAAAGTTATAGGTTTACGAAGCATCAATCTACCCGTTTGTAGGTTTACGAAGCATCAATCTACCCGTAAACCAAAGGCATAAACTTGAAATTTGGATCTAATAATAAATGATACATGATAGCGGCTGAATTTTATTCTACAAATTGAACTAAAAATCATTTTGTTAATTTTAAATCGTAAATTTATATAAACACCCACAACATTTAATTGACCAATAGAGCTCTATGTTTTAATATTACCATTGCAATAGGAGTGTAAATGTCCAAATACAAGCAGTCTTCACTTTGGTTTGCCAATGTAGGGTGCTGAACCCAGAGACCCATATATTGAACGCATGGTGGACCAGATTCTTGTGCATTTTGAATAATTGGTGCTGTCTTTCTAGGTTGTGGGCGCTTAAACGTTAAAATTTTACATTCACTGGACAATTAATGACATCGTCAACTTGCAGATTCAACATTTCCTAAACATTTTAGTCATGCTGTTTGCCCCAAGTTGAAATCTTGTCGGTTGGTTTTGAAAGTGTGAAGTTTGAGTCTACGAGAGTTAGTAAAACGCTGTTGTCTTACTTTAACTATTAGGTTAAGATCCTAGATTACAAGTGAATACCGGTGGATTGCGACATTGGAGAAATGTACAGTGTACAGTCCTGACCAACTTCCACTCAGCGAGACGGTTACAAAGATTTACTAGATAATTTCAAGCAAACACAATGAGACAGCACAATTGAAAAGCACAGACTCAAGTTAAACAAGCTCACAGAAATATTTAGCCTAAATAACAAGCACGAAGTTTCAACGCAACTCACTTGAGATTCCCGAATTAGTGTTGGACACCTTACCCAACCGAATCACTCAACAAACCGTTACATGAATTCCCCGAACCTAACGAATATTAGCTAACTGACCTACGAATTTAAATAGAAGGACGGAGAGAACACTGAGCGTCTGACAAAATGTATCACTAAATTACTTAGGCTTAGCATCTCGATAATAATTTATATCTTTCCAGCCGGTGCTAACTTCACAAAAGTTTAGTCATACTGAAGTTACGAGCAGAAGATTTTTGAATGCACCATCCTTAGAGTTGCAATTATCAGTGGTAGTTTGATCATGTGTCCTAGAAAACTGAACAGTGATATTACGAATGCTGCAAATGCTACTATGGGCTGTGTGCAATAGGGGAAGTCTTAAGCGAGCACTGTGCTCGATAGGGGAAGTCTTAAACGAGTTTGCAGACGCTACTATTTTCAACACAGAGAACATAGTATCGTGCTTTAAATTTATCGTAATGCTTTCCTTACTTATACAATTATCGAAGACATTTTATTTTAACACACGAGTAACCGTTCGATAGTCAGAGGCTATCAAATCAGTCGACTTTTCAGATTTTGATTGTCGAAACGTTTAAAATCTGAATCTAAACTTAATGACAAACAGTTCTACACTGAAGCTACAATAAATTAATAGATATTTTGAAAACCTTATTTGGAAAGCAAGAAGTTCTAGCAATATATATTACGTAGTTTAAAATCCTGTAAAAGTTTACTTCTGCACCTTGTCTCAACCAAGTTGTGTCAACAGTGTACGTCTTTGTACTGTTTGCCTAAAAATAGATTTCCTTAGCTGCCTTTTCGTATAAGGCAATGCTCTGGCGAGTATCTTTTGGCCGGAATCAATTAGTTAAAACAGTTAGTGTCTTTTATTTAGTTCCGCAGAAATGTTAGCGAAGTGTGCATAAGTATCTACCTCAAATCTGAGATCTCCAATTGGAGGTTCAGCATAAGGCAGTCCTTTGAAAACGTTCATCTGATGTTGTCCCACCTGGAATTGTTTTCCGGTGATAGTTCCTGTCGGAGTCGTTATCATTTTAGGCCCAAAGAAAATTGGTTTAATTTTAGGCTCAATAGCAGAGCCAGCTTTAATTAAAGTAATACACAGGAAAAGCAAGTCTTTCTGCTCGATCATCTCAATGATTTCGTAGCGAAAACCACGATAACGAAAATCCAGAAATATGCGTATTGTTTAAAATTTGGCTAATCCGTTTACAATTTTAGGAAATAGTAAATACGGTCATTTGTAATTGATATACATTGAAATGTTTCAAAACCTAAACAAGTTTTAATATTTTTTTAAAATCCTAAATCATAAAACAGTTATACAAAGAAGACATGATTCACATTGTTTTTGGTTTTTTATATTTGCATACAATTAGAATATTGATATGGAGAATCAAACAATGAACGTAATCAGAAAAGAACCCCCGCCTATTTAAGCATTTTATGCCAGGTATCGCTTGGCATGCACTCTGAAAAATGTTCGCAAGTTGAAGCGTAACCAGAAATAGAAAAAATACACAAGCTTAACTATAAGCAAAATTACAACTCCATTTCCATTCAGCATGTTTCAATAGGAATTGAACCTTTTCAAAGTCAAACAAACTCTAAGATCCAAATTCTAAATACAATCTTTTAATATGTGCATTAGGAAAAAGCTGTTTATTCAATGTAGATATTAAGGTCATTCCAATGCTACGAATTCTTTCGGGTTTGTGTTAGGCTGGATGTTCAAGTAGTCGAATTGAATTCATTTGGTGGTATCGGAATCCTTGAGTCATAATTGCTTCGAGATTTTGCTTTTGAGATTGCTTCGAGTTACTATATAGTTTTATTATCACAGTCTTGAAAATATCTTTAATTTGCATCTTGCATTCGTTGGCAGTGGCGAATGTGCGCATCTTCATTATAATTTTTAACGGGCAAACTCCGACACATATTACCTCCAGGTTTTGTTGTCAATTTATCTATGGGTTGATTTGCCCATTGTTTTGCCCTAATGGGAACAACTTGCATGCGCCAGAAGGTCCGCATGTGGTTTCCATTTTAAAATTTTTGATTTTAATCTGTGTATTACAGGTGAATTCTGTCATGATCTGGTTATTTATTTGGCGATTTTGCTGACGATGGCATTCCTTTAAACACAGATGCAAAACTCTTGCGTGAAAACAGCGCTCTGTGGCAGGGAAATGCTGACACAAAACAATTGCCATGTCAATTACGCGAGGTTTGCCACAAAGCTTTTAGAAAGTTTATTACGTCCGCCGTAATGGAGATATTGTGGTACACAGTTCCACGCGACAAGCGGCAACTCCTTGACAGTCTCGGTAAGTTGTCTAGAGGATTATCGAATTCAAATATCGTGCTAGAGCGTATTTTTCAAGCTGTGAACTGCTTCTATTAATTGTTTGACTAATACAAGATTAGTGATTTGACTACTACAAGATTACAATACAAGCTTAGTGATTCCAAGAAAAGAAGATTTTTATTATCATTATGTTTTTTGTTAGTTTTCCATTGATATGCTGAATTTCTGATAGCGCTGTGACAGGCCTGTGCGACACTTTACCGTTTTGTTTTTCGGCTATGGTGTTTGTTTCAACATCATTATTGGAGAAAATTTTTAGAAGTATAGACATAAACCATTTACACGATTTTTCTAGCTTTACATAGTTTTTAAATGTGAGATAGTTAAATGTTTTTTGTATATATTTGGTATAATTTCCGCAAAATAGTGGTTCTACTACTTTCGAACAGGAGAATCGAACACTGTAGCAGTTGATATGAAATGAGTTTCTGTATTGGTGAAACCGTTAATTCGCCAGAGCTGAAACAATAATTTTAAGAAAACCATCAAGAAACCAAAAGTTGCACTTTCGTGACCACAAGTCACAAGTGTGACACCAGCTAGGAAAAGCCAACTAGTAGGCCATTGCCTATATTATATCGGTTGAAACCTATTAGACACAAATGTGACATTAGGACATTAAAAGTCAGCATAAAGGATAGATCATTCGTGCAGGTATCAGCTATTGCGCAATACTGCAAGCTAGAAGGGGTGGGTTTGCTAGGGAGGTTCGGAGGACAGGTGTGTGTTGCGAAAAAACATTACGGGAACAGTTAGTAGTCTTTTTTGCAAAACATTATGATATGTGGGGAATAGGTCAACGACTTCAGTGAGCAATTTCTTGATGCAAAAATGTTTTTCGTAGTAGCAAAAGTTATCGTAGAGTATTTCAACACAAATGTGTCTTGTGGGCTCGTGCGGTAAAAACCCTTTCTGCAAGTGAATTCCTAGTCGTTAGCTTGAATTTGAAAATTTAGCAAACTTTCAACTTGTGAATTTAAATAATCAGGTTATTGGAACATATAAGGAATAAAATTTAATCTCATACCTATGCTATATGCATAGGTTACTGATTGGGCGGGTCATGGATGCTTTCCAAAGGAATGTTTTGGGGGTTCGTGTACCTTTTAGGAAGACTTTCTGGGCGGGGAGTATCCCCGTGCATGATTCCCTACTATCCAGCAAGCCATAATTACAGTTTGGGGAGTAACCTGGTTATTCGTGGAAGGTTATTATTAAGAATTATTTCACTGCCAAAACCGTTAGTCTTTTATTATTATTATTATTATTATTATTATTATTATTATTATTATTATTATTATTTGCTACATTAGGCATTACAGTGGTGATTATTATCGTGTTCAGGAGATTATCACTCAACATCGGGAAATGTCACCAACTGTATTCCAAACATTTAGCCTAGTCAGCCAAAGGGTGTGGTTGATCCCCACCTCAGACCCGAATTTGAGGTGCTGTAGTGACATCCTTCCTTCTCTCGTCTATAATTCTGTATATTCTCTTCCGCTGCCTATCAGCAAGTGCTATTGACTGGTCAGGCTAGCTTGTATTAAACTGAAGAAATTTAGCGTACGTCGCTGAAGTGGCTGATGTATAACTATTGACTAAGAAGCACAAATTGTCAAACTTTTATCATTGTAGGATTTCCTCTAGACATCAGCGGTACGCATCAATGCAACCTCAAATGCCAACGATCCAATTGGTTTCTTTGATACCTTCTTTCCTGCCGATCTGCTTCAGCTAATCTATGTGGAAGCAAACAGGCATGCACAACAATTTAAGAACGTCCGTAACTTTTGTGGTTACCATGCCGAAACTGTCATTGTTTCTTGGCCTCAACACCGTAATGTGCAAAATTCTATATAGGCGTCGGCGCCCCAACTGGTCTCAAAACCCAGCAACGAGGTACCATATCATTTCCAGCAGCATGTCAAGAAGAGCGGTCCAGGCAATCAACAATTTTTTGGATTTTGTTGATACTCCAGCCATGACAGAGGCAGAGAAAAGGGTCGACTGTTTCAAATTAAACCGGTCCTGATTCGATCACGAGAAACCTTCCAGAAGTATATATATGTCTCCTTCCGCCGATCACCCTATTGACGAAATGGTTATCCCTTTCAAAGGGCATTTGTCACTAAAGCAGTTTCTGTCCCAGAAACATCACAGATTGGGCTTCAACGTTTGGGTACGTGCTAGTACGACTAGGTATTTTGAGTTCTTCGAAGGAGCCGGAACCGGAAATTTGTCAGAGAGTTTAGTGGGCAGAAGTGTAGTTCTCAGACTCTGCAGTGGCTTGTTTGGCCACAATCACCGGATCTTCTTTGACAAATTCTTTAACAGCTACGATCTTTTGGTTAAGTTGAAAGAAGAATCGGCTTGGGCTCTTGGCACATGCCGTCTGCCTCGGACGAAGAAAATCGACCAGATTGCTAGAACTGAAGGCAAAGGGGAGAGGAAGCTGTACTGTGGCAAATTCCAGTGGCAGTATCACTGTGGTACGGTGGTTTGACAACAAGCTAGTTCATCTGATGTCCAACTATGCCGGTGTTCAACCAAAAACAAGTGTAAACGTTTAGATCTGTCCGCCAAACTGAAAATAAATGTGGAGCGTCCCTATGCTGTAAAAGCTTACAACGTCAGCATGGGTGGGTCAGAAGTCAGAAGTCAGTCAGAAGTGGGACAGCGTTTGCAGTTCATAAGAAGTCAACACCAGACATAAATTAAACAATTTTGTGTGATCCCAAGGTTGGTTAGAAGTTAGCGCACGCCTGAAAATTTTTTCTTAACTATTCCATAATGCAGTCATGAAAGGGTTAATAGGCGGTCTTAGAAATCATGTGAGTAGGATATATTTATCCACGCTATCATTATTTTACCTTTGAAAATATATTATATATTATTATATATTATTATATTATATATTATTATTTAAATATATTATTTAAAAAGCCGGCTTTCACTGAAAAATTTGGGTCAGCCAATTCGCAAAGTCACCTTTGAACGCCCTGTTCACTGCCGATGACCTAATGCATGATAACGAATGATGACGAATACGATATCAGATCATACTTAAACATTCATGCACTGAATATCAACTGAGAAACAACGGAGAGATTTATTGAATTGCTTACAATTATAAGTTACACGGTTGTCGTTTATCAATACCACTCGCTGTCAGAACAGAGTAGTATTTCATGTGCCCAGAACTCTCCAATTCAACAATTCTGGAGTTCTGAGCGTTGTATCAGTTGGAGGACCTAATGGCCTCCAATTCAACTAATCGGTTATTGTGACGATGTCATGCTCATCCCATGAATGTTCTGAATAACCAAGCATGAAGTAATAAAAGAAACAGGGTAAAGATAAAGTTGTCTCAGAGGAGATCTGCAGTTCATGAATGGTACCTCTGACAACAGATGAACAGAGCTGCAATTGAAAAAATAAGGAGTGAAATACCCCACCATGGCTAGATATGTAGTAACATTGCTCCATTAATTTTATTGAAACAACCTTATGTAGGGCACAAGCACAGTAAAATAAGAACTACATAGCATGATTCACACTACAAACGTGTCATACATATTCATGCACTTGCGAATTATGTTTAGTTGCCATTTGTTTTTTCGGTACGTTTGGAAACAAAAGAACCCACAGCTTCATTACTACCGCAGACTTTGGATCGAATTTTGCCAATCAGACAATTTCGAAAGCGAGAGTGAAATATTAAATACAAGTAAAAATTCATTGAATGATTGAATAAATAAAACGCTTGACATGCAAACCACAACTTCAGTGAACCAATTTCGTTGTCACCTGCTAGTAGAATTTCATCGAAGTTATAGTTTTCGAGATAGTAATGTAGGGAATATCTAATGGAATGTTGATCATAAATAAACACAGTTCTAATTTCGTGGTACCCGAAAACTCCCGCAAAAATTATATATGGTATGCAAACAGCTATCAAAAGCAAAGACATGCTAACATTCTTGCGTATTTGCTCGGTGCTACCAGTGTTTTTGCTTGCTATTTGTTTCTGCGCTCTGATGACACCGGCAATAATAGCTACACTGCCTACAGTAAGTACTAGAGCTGTAATAAAGAAAATGGCTGTTTGTGCTGCAACAATTTTTGCTCTAAGTGAGGATCGCGAGAATTCGGTTGGCTTCAACCGGAATTCTTGCAAATCCTCTCGCCAGTAGTCAAAGTACTGCCTTGAAAACAATATATCGGGAAGCCAAAGCGCTCCCGATACAACTGTTCCAATTACTAGAGTAATAATCAGTGCAAGGTTAGCATTTATAGATTTGTACTTTAAAGGGAACCACATGGCGACAATCCTTACAATTGTAGCCATGACAAGAACGTATACACTAATACTAGTGAAAAATCTAGAGAGATTTCCCCTTAAATTGTAAATCCAGTTATAGAAAAATGTAGTATACCGCATTTGTAAAATTATGTGATGCCATGCATTAGTAAAAAATGGGATCTGACCCAGTGTATCCAAAATAAGCATGCACTGATGAAACTTTGTGTTAGCTTGGTCTTTGAACTGCTCGTCTCCGAGAACCCAGATGCCTACAATTGCTCCTAACAAGCTTAGAAATCCAAACAACAATACTGTGTACACATCAAAGTCTTTCAAATTTAATATAAAGTCAAATAGAAGAAGACGCAGTCTCAGCTCCGCAATAGCTGCCATCTGACAACCAGTGAATCGATCACGCCTACCAAAGATTAAGCGCTTTTCAAACGTGTGATACACATAATCAGTAGACTCGTAGAGTGCCAGCTGCTTCTGGTATTGATCATACAGTCGATCTATTAGACGCGCTGGAAAAAATGAAGCATTCCTACAACAGAAATCACATAGGTGTTGCGAGAAAGGCCTTTTATTACCTACAAATCCTCATACCTACCTACCTACCTTTGTACCTGTGATGTACTTCTCAGTAGGATTTTTGACAGAACAAAATAAAATTATTTAATGGAATGAATAAATTTTATGCTAAATTTAGTGCTTTCACAAAATTTTTTTAGTAACGATGCAGCCATTTAGTCCGCTGCAGGCTGTAGGCTGTAGGCTGTAGGCCCGATGATAAATGGATGTCGGTCGGACCGGCGGGCCGAAATACTCTTTCTAGTATTAATTGTTTCTACTTACAATGCTTAGATAAATACAACTGTTATGCAGCAATACGTGCTCTACGTTATATAAGCGTTTGGAAATGCAAATTTTTGGTACCCTGTCGGTGCGTACATAGTACATGTATTTATGCATATGTGTAATTACAAAATATTAGCTAGCTTTTACATGTATGTATGTATATGTGTATTAGTATATATATACGATTTTTGACAGAACAAAATAAAATTATTTAATGGAATGAATAAATTTTATGCTAAATTTAGTGCTTTCACAAAATTTTTTTAGTAACGATGCAGCCATTTAGTCCGATGCAGGCTGTAGGCTGTAGGCTGTAGGCCCGATGATAAATGGATGTCGGTCGGACCGGCGGGCCGAAATACTCTTTCTAGTATTAATTGTTTCTACTTACAATGCTTAGATAAATACAACTGTTATGCAGCAATACGTGCTCTACGTTATATAAGCGTTTGGTAATGCAAATTTTTGGTACCCTGTCGGTGCGTACATAGTACATGTATTTATGCATATGTGTAATTACAAAATATTAGCTAGCTTTTACATGTATGTATGTATATGTGTATTAGTATATATATATATATACATATACATATATTCATATATATTATATATACATACATATATATATATATATATATATATATATATATATATATATATATATATATATATATATATATATATATATATGTAAGATGATCTTGACAGGTTAGCAAGTTATATGTTCAACGTGTAAATTAGACTGTCCTAGACTGTCATTGATGACAGGCTAAGGTGCAAACTAAGCAAAACAGCATGAAAGGGGGGGGGGGTGCAGAGTATATATATATATATATATATATATATATGTATATATGTATATATATAAGAGGATCTTGACAAGTTAGCATGTTATATGTTCAACGTTTAAATTAGACTGTCCTAGACTGTGTCATTGATGACAGGCTAAGGTGCAAACTAAGCAAATCAGCATGAAAGGGGGGGCGTGCAGAGTTCTTAGACTGTCAAGCAGGCCTTAGCCTGTCATTTCTGTTAACCTGTCAAGTCTGCGTATTTGAGTGTATAACTTCAAAGAAACAGTGCCGCTTTTTGCTTGATGACAGGCTAGCGCGATACGCACCAAATGGTTACCAAATTTTTTGCTCGTGCTGTTTTATAGTAGTGTTTATCGTATACTTTGAAGAACTGCCATACTTAGTGGCGTCATTATGGGGTTTGCAATCAAATAAGACGACCCCACACGCTGCAAGGGCAGAATTTAAGCAAATTAACATAAATATTTTGTTTCCTTTAACATACCATATTGGATTAGTCGTCGTATTTTGAAGGAGTGATTCGAGCTCTTTAAAGTAAGACTCAAATTCGCATTCAATAGCCATTGCAATTACAGCATGAATCTAAAGATTCTTCACGTGATAACAAAATCGGCGCAAGGGTTTCAAGTTAATGAAAACGAAAGCGTGAGTGTATTAATGCTGATTACATGTGTGCAGATTCTCATGAACTTTCGATGCTGCTTATCAACTATTCAGCAAACTTTTCTGACCAGAGATATAAATATTGTACATGATTTATTATACTGCGCAAAGTTGAAAACTCATTCTTGTACTTAATAAAGGTTGAAATGGCAGGCCGAATAAAACAGCCAGTAGATGTAGTTTTATCGGTGAGAAAGGTAAGAGCATACATTAAAATAGGATCAAGACCTGGGGGCATGGCTTGTCCTAAAGTAGCTTTCGATATGGTATATAATCTATTGTGATGCGGCAAATTCAAAATGTCGTATTCTTATTTAATAAAGGTGCAATGAGAGTCCGACTAAAATAACAAGTAGATTTAGCTTTGTCAGGAGGCTTAGGCAAGACCTATTCTTTTGTAACCCCGCATAAAACAATCAACAGGACGATTTCTTTCGTTTGCAGGTTCAATTTTATCTTAAGTCTCCTGTTGAATAATGGAATACACCTATGCTGACCTCGCATAATGTTGTAGGCTTCATGTGATGTATGAACATTGTCATGCTATTGTAGGGAACACAGAAACAGCTACCTACAGTAATTTCGAGACTTTTGACAAAACATTATAGACTAGCTAAACTCTAGGCAGATCCGCTTCTGCAGATGGACTTAGATCCTATTGTCTGTTGTCGATGACGTTATTTTATTAAAATTTTAACGATTTATACAATACTGCAAATGTATTTAAAACAATAAACAAGTAGTATTTATATTTTTTCAGAAAGGCACTATCAAGCGCATCGGAAAGCAACTAAGACAAACGTTGTCAGCCAAGCTAGATTACAACATAATGACTTAGCAGTTCCCTTTGCTAGTAAAACGTTATTCCAGAATCGAGAAGCTTCTGGCCGCAGGTCGGAAAATACTGGTGTTTGTTGAATGCTTATATTCATGTATGCACGATTACTCGTTGTGTATTTAGGCCACTTGGTTTCATCAGAACTGGGATCTCTAAATAAAACTGGTAAACAGCAAATTTGATGTGTTTAACGGACAGCATCGGTTAATGTGATAAAATGTTTACACACAATGCAGAATTTTGTGCTGTACTTGGTTGTTCTTGGTAGTAATAACCATTCACGTAAGGTACTGGTTCGGGTTCGTGTAGTGTTTGACATTAAAAGCGCAATTGTTGTTGAAATTCATTCTAATTTGCTACAATTGCATCATTTAGCCTGGAAAACATTTCAGAAAAGTCGCGGCGTGAAAATTTGAGTATTGGTGAAATTAGATTTTATCCACCACAACTTGCACTGTGGCCACCCTTCACGGACAACCATATAGTCAGTCATTCAAATCCTCTCACCAAGGCCTACAACTTTGCTTTTGAGAGTATCTTTCGAGTCCTTGGAGTTCAACAGATAACAAGGAAAATTCATTTTTAAGGTCCAAAACAGACCATTTTTTGAAAACTCAAATATTACAAATTTTCGACAACATTTCAAGTATTGTCCTTATTTCTACTTTTATAAGACATGTTATGCCCAACGGAAAGCTCTCTGCGGCACCTCTGCCTAAGCACAGCAACAAAATTGTGAAATTTTGTAAATGGCAACCAGATTGTTTTGAACACGGATTTCTCTCAACTCATGCAAGCGATTAGAAAGCGGCTTTACACACACATTTTCAGGACAACTTCCGAGCGCTAATTTTCAGAGTTTTGCGTTTAGTTTTCTTTCTTTTTGTTCGGGAGAAGTAAGCATCCAAACTAGAAAATTTTACGAAAATCAAACAAAATTTACTCTTTCTCAAAATATCGAGCTTGTTTCTTCATTAAACAATTTCCGAAAAATTAGTGCTGGGGAAGACGATTCGTTTGAAGTCTGAACTGATCGCTTCTCTTTAGCTTTCCTACACTTCCAGAAATCCATGTTCAAAACAGTTTTTGTGTTATGGCATCTCAGAGTCGAACCGTAGAATTGCGACAGCTGCAACTTATTTAGTTGTCTTTTTGCACATTCTAAGCTTTAAAATGATATAAAAATTGTTGTTGAACTCCGAATAATGAGTAAATTACAGTATTTCAAAGTTTACAAACACCCGAACCGCCGAACCAGCACCTTACACATTACCGTTTACCAGGCTTGCTTACCTCTTACTACTCACATCGTCTATATTACTGCTTTATTAATCGGGCCATTACAACAAGATTTATCAGGAATTTACCAGAACGTATTCAAATACAAAAGGGTTAATACACAATATGCACGCATGTTTATTAAGTGTGTTATTGTCATGTTTATTCGAAAGTATTATGGAATATATCAGACGTTTGCTTTTAAACTCAATTGATTCATGCAGTTGATAATAACATAAATTTGAAACAATACCCTGTTTTTGCGAAATTAGTAATAGCTGTAGCCAGAAAATCCGTAACATTCCAATAAGCACTGTCGTTTGCTAATCGGAAATCCATAAACCGTCCAAGTGAAAATATATAGGCGTGGTCCAACCCATGGAAAGCTTCTAGCAAGTACATGAAAAGGACAATTATTAATTACATACAAATTTCATGGCCTTATTATCGCTTTTGCCTTAACCGCGGGAAATCCTTGAAAAGATTGGTCGATTGTTCATTTAAAAACCTCATTCATCCAATTGATAAAAATCAGCTAATTTAAATGTACAAATGTTGATTTTATGAAGCAAAACAAAATGATTTCTCAATGTTTGCTAAAAATTGTATATACGTAAGCATTTTCTTAGTTGTAGAATGCTACTAAAGTCCGATTTCTGTTTCAGCCTTTTCAGCTTCACTAAAAGTTATAGTTTAAATGTAAAAGTTGACCTGCAGTAGGATACTAATTTTGGGTTCAACAATAAGAAAACTCTTTCATACTCTTTTCCAGGTGAAGCGGAGACAAAAACGTTTTGGTTTCTCGTGTGATTTGAAACAAGAAGACCCCTAAAAGGGGAATGGTTCTGCGTTCGAGCATGAAAAGGGGTTACTGGAGAAATATTCCAGTCAACCTTTTGGCAAATCCACAACATTATGTTTCCAGCCACCTCTGCACACTTGGCGGAACCGTTCAAGGGCAGCAGCGCAGAGTAAAATTTATGAACATGCTTTTATTGGTCAGAAGGTTGAGCTGAATAATTAACATAGCAATAATCAGAGCAATCAGCATGTCCATTATAGCCACTGCAATTAAAGTGTTGCGTGCAGGGCCAATTGACTGGAGACTACCTCTGGACATTCTTAGTAGTTTGGGAGTATGGCATATGCTAGAATTATTTTCAACGCGCATGAGCATGCGCAACTCGAATGAGGAGTATCATCCACTTGTAACCATCAGTAACCACTCAGCTGTTGAGGTTCAGAATTCATTTTGTTCATTTCGTTCTAAAAATAGTTGTCAAAAATAAATTTTTATAAAATTTGGACAACAAAAAGCACTGCCACAGCTCTGCCGTCGCAGAGCAATAAATTGCGGAAGTCCATGTCAATGGCGCGTTTGCTTCTGGCGTTAAACTGTCACCCTATGGATTTTTAAATACTCCTTTTTTAAATACTCCTAATTTTAAATACGCCAGGACGTACTTGTCTTCGACGCTAAACGTTTGACTGATTGTCTTGATGACTAAACTGACTGATTTATGGTGTTCTTAGTCGAATTTTTCACACTTATGAGCGCCTTTTCTCAAGAAGTAGTTCAGATCAAATCAAACGGATTGGATTGGTTTTCTTCGGCTGTTCATTTTCTTTACATTAAGTTGGTTTACATTACTGCTCAAACACAAAAGCTTTCTGTGTAATTTAGCAACTAGTCAGACAAGCGACTAACGGACGACTGTTCTCAGTTTTTCGAGACCTAATTTGCATAAATAGTGGCATCTGCTAAAACATCGCTTCAAAGTCGAAATTTGAGGGGGGCATTGAAATTATCGGAATGGAGATTCTGTGCGGGGGGAACAATAAGATAAAATTAAACCACGTGAGTGTTATAGTATGCATCACAACTATGAGCACTAAAAAAATCCAGAAATAATATGGCAATTGCTAAAAGGCTGCCCAAGTTAAAAAGCGGAGTTACTAGCTGGTTCGCCCCCTCTGGTTAAAAAAATAAAAGCAACACTATACTAGATCAATGCTAAAGATAGGCCAAATTTGAGCTGAGAATCCCTCCACACTGCAAATCATGTCTAGTTTCCGTGTAAATAGTTCTGCCTCCAGGCAGAACAAAAACTAAAGCAAAAGTCATAAGTTAAAAATGAGAATTGAGTATTCATATAGCATATTGAGTGTTGATGAAGAAGATAATATAATGAAAACGGCTTCGCATTCGTGCTCATGGTAAGCGTCTGCATGCGTTCGTGAGCGTGAATACGCTACAATTATTTTTAAACGGTTAAAACGGCATGTTACAATCTGATGCGTCGACGCGCGTTTCAATGCGTTTGTGACTATGAATGCACCTTTAAGTACACTTTATAGCACGGCTCTGCATGCATTCAGAGATTTATACGCACGCCGTGCGGGAAACTCCGAGTGTGTGGCACGAGTGTGCGATGCGCACGAGTGCCACGCACGAGGGCTTCCCGTACGACGCTGCTTACATCTCTGAATGCAAGCAATGTCGTGTTGTAAAGTACTTATACAACGAAGCAAGCTGCAAATGAAGCTTTCCAATAAACTAATGAAACTTGATTCTCTGATGCTGCAGGCGAGAACGTAAGTACAAGCAATTTTGAAGATCATCTGGCAGTAAATTTGCCGCGGCTGGGAGGCCTTTTTTGGTGTGTAGCTGAGCTGTCTAGGTTGGAGCTCAGCTGCACACACTACTGCGCTATGCAGGTCACTGCATGGCGCTGCAAATCAGTGTAGGTCCAGGCCTCCCAGCGTGCATCGTGCGGATAAGTAACTTATCCGCACGGTGTACGATACAGAAGAGCAAAACAGCTATATATACGCACGCAATTAACATAGCAAAAGGGGGAGTGAGTTGTATAAGCACCTATGTACAACTTTTCAGCCAATTTCAGTTTTTCCAGTTTATGGCATTAATTCTACGAATTGATATCTGCAAATTGCAAAATAAATCAAACATAGCAAAACGAACAAGTTACCCCTAAAAGGGGTATAATTCCGCCACGGTGCGTGATCATGCAATTTGGTTATCTCATGAATATATATTCTAATTTCTAAGTCATTAGAAGAGAAGATTCAGTGCTGTTTAACCCACAGCCTCGATAGCTGTCTATCTTGTGTGCTAGAGACACGTTAGCGTTTTTACGAAAATTTCCCCGTTGTGCTGTGCAATCCGTTTCACAACACAAAGTCACTTCTTACACCACTTAAGCCTAAGCTCCAGGAGGACTGAGCAAAACTATGTATTCCTCACTTCAGGTAAAATTTTGCATGCATATAGAGTGCAGCTATCTCATGCAGTTCTACATAGCATTCTGTTTTTGACAATTTTGTTAAAGTTAAGAATTAGAAAATTAACAATTTTTGGAACACGAAAAATACTACTTTCAGTAAGTGTCCTTTTCTTCCAAACTATTGGAGACAGCTATCAAAATCGCTTTGGACAGCTGCATCCGAAAGGCTCTTTGAAGGTATTCACATTTTTATTGTTAGCAGAAAACTTGCCATTTTTGACAATTTTGCAATTCCGTTGATAGTTCACTCATTATTCGATCCGATCTAACATGGTCAACTGAGTCTAATTGAGCCCAAGTCCCCCCGTATCATGCATGCACAAGCACAATCGAGTAGTGACCATAAATGCGTCAAAGTGAGCTTGCTCTGTTGTGTAATCTCGTGTGATTCCTTTAGATGAAAATTGCCTATTTATAATTGCTCATAGTATAGCTAAATTGCGTATGAATCGATAGCTAATGAATCGATGAACAAATCTAACTATGGTTAAAACATATTGTTTGTATTGTTTATAGCGAGTTGAAGATTCAGACAAGAGGGCGAGTCAAAGCTTGTCGAAGCATCTTTAAGGTTTCTTAAATCCAATCATTTAACCACTTCGGTGACTAAGGGGCTAAGTGTATATTAGCTTCAGTTTCTTTATCCAATATTCATTAAAGAAAGGTCCTTAAATTCTTGCTTTGTACTAGACAACAAACGGGTTTGGTTTCCAAAATAAATTTGAGTCCATATCCCGGTCAGTCAAAACGTTTAAAAGGAATGGTGAAATGCTTGAAGCAAAATGTAAAATACCAGCTGTTACAAACATTATTAGCAGCCGTCATTTTCAAGTCTACTTCTCAGTACTACTATTTTTTCTGGGCTCATCTAATTTGCATATTGAGCATTCTGATTCACAAATTGAAAATCAGAACCGAGGGGGGAACTAAGCGAAAAACTTCCAGAATCAGGAAAACCATGGGCCCCCACTGAAAAATGGCTTAAAATTAATTTTCATATAACAAAATAAAAGTAGCAGCCTTACCTTCCAAAATTAAATGTAACAACATGTGGACTGAGGGTTCCAGACTAACTTCCGCCCTCACACCCCCCACCGAAAAAAGACAGCCTAACTAAGTCTGTGTGTTAAACATAGGCATTACGATTCCATTCTTATCTTATTCTTATCTTCTTATCTTATTCTTATCTGTTATTACACGTAATTTAGGGTTCACCCATTACAAAGATTCCGCCTCCGGCGGAATAACAAGTCTTTATTATTAACAAAATATGGGGCTGATTAAATGTCATCCTTTTTTGGGATAATTGCACAACAATTTTGTAGGTTACATCATACGTTTTCAACCCTTACTTTTGAATGGCACTATGATGGCATCCCTAGAGATTTCCTCTGGTGCGTGCGAGAAAATGTAAGCAAAGACTGCCATTTCTTTTTCTGAGTATGCGTGAATTTCCTTCGCACATGGTGCCACAAAAATATAATCAGATATTATCTAAAAAGCAAGTCGACGCTCTAAGAGTTATCGAAACACAATATTTTGAAGTTACCAGAGAATGTCCAAATGCAAAAAATATATTCCCTGGGAAGCACACTATTAGCAAAAACTGAATAAATCCCGTGTATCAGTTGATCTTGACATAAATATTTTATACTATTGATATTCATACATGATTGATAATATTCACATTCACATTCACAGTAATATTCACATGCATGCTCTAACGTTAGCTTATACTCTAAGTTGAATCTCAAAGCATTTTATTTAGATTCTGATATCTACTTATTTTGTTCATTTTTTCGTCTGCAAAACAGGACAATACATAAAGTGGGCCAAATTCTATTCTTAACCAAACGGTCCCAAACGCAGTTAATAAAACATCACCTCAATTACAGCTTTCGCTACACTTGTAGGCGTGAGAGATGATTTGCCAATATAATGTTCTATTATTTTATCCGCGCTGTACAGAAAATGCCGAAGACCAGAGAACCGTCTCGATTCTAGCAGCGAACGTAGAAAGTTCACAAAGTACCACAAATTTGGCTCAATATAATGAAGCTGTATTTCAGTTTGCACTGAAAAAAAGGATGCAGTTAAGTGACAAGCAGACAATGAAAAATTTAGAAATAACCGATAGAACTTAAATGAATCCAGGTTTAATCGTTTGTAAGGAACCTTCTCACAATAGCAAACGTTTAATCGTTTTGGAAAACGTTTGCTTTGTTTCCAAACGTTTAGTTCAAACGTACAACTGCAGGTGTTTTTCGTTTTCCTTAAATCAGAAAATCCTTCACAAGCAAAGTTTACTACTGTAACTACGCCTATCTGTATTCTGCTTTAACATGCGTCTATCAAAAGATATTGAGTACACCATTATAGGGAGATTCCGTGGAACCAACCTAGCTGGGACTAAGCATAAAATCATTCCACGAAAATGAGCTGACTTTGTTGGAATTTTGCTCTTCAGTCTTTGATGAAAATATTTCACTGGAAATCAGTCAGCCCAGAATTAAAGGTAAAATAAATACGTTTTAAAATCAGGCCCAACCGGACATGGCCGGACCTCCAAGGGCCGGCAGGCTCGGCTCGGGCCGGGCCTTCGCGGCTGACCGTGCCCGGGTCGGGCCTAACTCCAACAATCAACCGGTCCCTGCCCGGCCCATTACAGGCTCGACGCGGGGACATAGACCCGCTTCCAACCGAGTTGGAATCTTGCTCGCAAGAACTAAGGCGCAGATGTTTCCACGAAAGCCGGCTGATTCGGTAGGAATCAGGCCGCCTGGGCTAAGGTTTTTGAATTTTCCTGGAATTCAGCTCATAAGATTTTCATAGGTCTCATCCGCGGAATCTCGCTATAATGGTGTACTCAGCATCTTTTGAACATGCTTAAACATTACAGCACTGTGCAAGCACCAATATGTGAAAGCACACACTAGCTGCCCCTGCTCAAACGATAATGTAGAAAAGGAAAAACGTTTTGAAACGTACACAGCGAGGTTTAGTTCTGACACGTTTCGTAAATTTCGCAAAAAACCGCATTAGGAAGGCTGACTGTGATACCAGTAAATCAAACTTGCATTTGTGGTGCAGCCATTCTAGATCTGCAATGCCTGTTATAATGGGAATCCTGGGACTGGTTCTCATCATGGATCCAATGCTTTCTGGAATGAGCTCGCCGTCAACGACTGGTGCAGGCAATGCAAACTGAAACAAAATAAAATTTAAAGTTAATTTATTTTAATTTTAATTGCCAGAATTTTAACAAAACTGCTGAACATTACAAACTCACATACATATACTACCAAGAGTATGACAGCAGGCATACTCTATGTATTATCAGCTTGACACATCCCCTGCACGTCTGACCCCCCCCTCCCGCAAATTGGACCCCAGTGACCTCCCGTAAATTAGTACCCAGTCGAAACGGGGTACGCTCACTCGCTGTATGCTTGTGTGCTAAAGCTCGAAAATATAAGCAGTAGGTGCGCGAATTTTGTGTCTGCTTCGAGCTTTAACACACAGGCATAGCGCACAAAATTCTTTGAAGTGAAGGGTCCAATTTGCGGTGTTGGGGTCAGCCGTTAGCGTGCAGAGGATGTGTCACGCTTATAATACATAGAATATGACTGCTGTCATACTCTTATGTATTATGTACTCTTGGTAATACTGACATACTCATTGACGTACATAACCGTGTTTACTGACCACAGCAACGACGCAACGTTGGTGGTAAATAGAATTGCTGAATCCTTGTATTGTATTAATCAATCGTTCATGAAACGTTGATAAAGGAAACTAAATTCGGAAATTTCACAATAAATGTTTGCTATTGTGCACTAGCTTCCCGACTTTCCGTGAAAACGGCTGTATCGGCATGATTTTTGAAAACAGTTTTGTGCCGATGTGTGTTTAGCCAATCATTTTTGTCAATTTTTGTATTGGCTTTAAACTAACTTCGGATATTGTGTCTTGGTTAATAGTAGTATAGTAATTGTTACCGTAGACTTGCTAACAGCGGAACGAAGAACTTCCAGTGAAGAATGAGAGACTAGGTCAGGACTGTGCTTTAAGCAATGGAGTAAGCCTTTGGTTGTAGTATCATTGCATGAAAACTGCTGTAATCTTAAAAAGCCAAACCATGCATGTTTGAGATACGGCTAAGTAACAAAAAGCATTGATATAGGTGTGAAAGGTTGAAATCAGGATCTGAAAGATGTGAAGAAAAGTGTCCAGGGCGGGGATCGAACGAGTTTTGGATTAAGAAGTAGAACGCTCTACCGCTGCGCCACACCCCCGGACGTTGAGAATAGGTTATTACTCTGATTTCAACCTTTCGAAGTTGCTGATATTTAACATACTCCCCTTGCTGATTTGAAATTCGGCCTCGAGTTTCCAGGAATTGCAGGTCGCGTCCACAAATCCAAGTACCATGTGGTCTAAGGGCGGCTCCCCGGCTGCCTCCTAATCTGAGGCCATATTATACCTTCTTTCTTCTTCAAAGCCGGGAGCCTTTACATCAAACACAAGAACCATATCTACCATATAAACTATAACCCTTAGCGCCACGAGGACCACCATAACCAAACCAACTCTATCTCAAGGATCTGCAATTCCACCATTCCCAGGCATCTTAAACGACTACATCTGCTCAGAGCGGTAAGGACACGGCACGGTCGCCAAATGTGAAAGGTTTAAATCAAGATCTTAAAGATGTGAAGAAAAGTGTCCAGGGAGGGGATCGAACCGCCGAGTTTTGGATTAAGAAGTAAAACGCTCTACCGCTGCGCCACACCCTCGGACGTTGAGAATAGGTTATTACTCTGATTTCAACCTTTCGAAGTTGCTGATATTTAACATAGGGATATTCCTGGTGTAGGGATATTGTATGTTAACGTGTGAATTTATAAAGCTTTTGAACCTGTCGGTTGTTAAACAGTAAAACAATTAAAAATACTCTATATACCTAAAAGATAGCTTCAGTGGTATGGCGTTCGTATTAGGATAAAAATCCCGCAGACTTTTAGGGATACCGTGGTTGCATTCAAGCTGCTTGCAAATTGCACTTGACAGCTTATACGAAACAAAGAATGTAAGTTTGCCTAAAGAATTTGAGGTGGGATGATAATGCAGGTGTTCATTATTATCAATTTAGCTGTAACTAATGTAACTGTATATGAAAGGAAAATGTTAAGATGGAGGCTGAATCATAGTCATGACAGTATAAAATATTATCTTAACGTTATATGTTTTCGATTAACGTTATTGTGAAAGGTTGATATCAAGATTGAAAGATGTGAAGAAAAGTGTCCAGGGCGGGGATCGAACCGCCGAGCTTTGGATCTTGAGTAGATCGCTTTACCACTGAGCCACATCCCCGGACAGCGAGACTAGATTATTACACTGATTTCAACCTTGTTGGGTTGCTGATATTTAACATTATACTTCTTATAAAGCGAAAAACCGGCCATACCTGCAAAACGGCGAGTTGTCAGCGCAAAGTGTCGGGTTACTAATAATTGCGAAAACGCGTTCCGGACTCCATTTGTGCATATCATTATGATCAACAGCAATGTCTGAAAAAGCGGACCCACTCATAATGATGGCACGATGTACCAGTCCTAAAATAAAATCAATCGATAAGAACAATCAATAGTGATAGCGAATACAAACTTTACAGACTGCACACAACTTCCAGAAGTTTTCCAGTTACTCTGACTTAAGATCTTGTCAAACTCAGAGATAATGTGAAAATGACGAGTAATTCCCAATTTTTTAAGATCAACCACTTTACCTTAATGCTGCGCGCAGGTAAACAAAATCGTCAACTCGCATTCGAAACGATTAACTAATCGCACCTCTCGTCAAAGGAGAAATCGCTAGCAGCGAAACTGAAAATCCTCCGGCACTTTCTCCCATAATAGTAACGGACTTGGGATCACCTCCAAAGTATGGTATAAATTGACTGATCCATTTTAAGGCTTCAAGTTGATCCCAAAGACCCAGATTTGTGTGCTCCTTTGGACTCTGAATAAATCCTTGGAACAAAAACAGAAATTCCAGCTCAGAAATACGACAAAAAGTTTATGTTTTCTGTGGAATCAGTACGTCCATCATGGCCAACGTAATGGGGATGCTGTGGTAGCTCCGCCTGATCGGCGGCCACCTCTTGACATTCTCGGTAAATTGCGTTGGGGTAACAGTCAGAAATAAAGATGCTAGAGATATGTTTTGTTCATCTCTAGTCTTGAATATTTGTTCATCACTAGACTTGACATGATCCTCCACTTGTGGCGAACTCGGCTACGAAGGCTTTATTGTTTGTTTTGGCAAAAATAACATCCTACCGTTTATTGGACATATTCAAATTAAACAAATGAAATATGAACAAATGAACAGCGAATAAATGAATTACAAACAAAAGGACTAATAACATATTAACAAACAAATAACAGGTAAACAATTGATCACCTCTATCAGAGGTGCATTTTACAGGAACCTTTTTAAAATGCTGAAAGGTAGTGTTGTCCAACAGAATATGCCTCGTGATATAGTTGCAGCATGTGCACTTGACCCTTATAGAAGCCAGCATTACAGTTTTTAAAAATGAAACTATGAATGCAGACTTCAAAACTTCAAAAGCTTCTGATTTGTAAATCCTATCGACCTCAAATACTAACCTAAGATTCCTAATCTATAGTTGATGGTAACCAGTATGGTGTCTTTCAACAGGAAGTTGACAGCAATCGCTTCTAGATCCATATCAGTATTTCCACTACCACCCTGATAAGAGCCTCCGTGAATCCAGACAACAACAGGGTATCCTTTAGGATTGACTTTCTTAAATAGTGAAATTTTGCAAGTGTTTTCTAATGAAGAAATGTTGCTCAACTAGCTCAAGACCGGACAATAGTTTTCGGTAGGTTAACTACCGTGGTAACCATACAGTAACAAACAAGGATATTCTTGATATTCCTGTAGCTATTTTAGCACACAGTTTACCTGCCCTTTTACCTTATCTCAAATTTGAGGTGAGGGCCGAAGCAGAAATGTTTCTAAAAAAGGCAATTTTTGCCGATATTAGGCAAATTAAAACTAAGCAGTTTATCGCGATTTTTTGAAATTTTTAAAAAGCTTCGCTATTTTTGGTTAAAATTAGCATTAATTTTCAATTTTATCTGCCTTTTCTGCCTTTCCTGTTGCCTGGCCCTGATTTTTGTAGCTGTCGTATCGTACCTTCAATTTTTGAGGGGTACCGTACCCTCCAGAACCCCCTTGTTAAAGTGTGGAACTGACCAGCTGAAAACCAACTGGACAGGAATAAGGCACTCCTACATAATATAAATAAGAATTTTTGGCTAAGCAAAATGGAAATCAAAAACCTATTAAGTGAATGTCCAGTATAACTGAGAAACAATCATCGCCGACTTTAATTACTTATTTTGCATAATTGCTATGGTGCCAAAATAACTAGCATTATCATTATCATCACAGTGAATGTTAAGGAACCGTGCCAAAAATAAAATCGTGTACACGTTGAAATTTACAGTTAATTTCAAACGTTTTCTTTTGAGTTTACACGAAATTTACATGTTTGTGTTTATAACAGTTTTTGTTCCCATCTTTTTGCATTCCGGTAGTAACAGCTTTATCAACCCCATATGTACGCCTAAAAAGTTAAAGGTTTTTTCTTCATTTTGTTACAACACTAGCTTACTTTGGTAATAGAATTGCGTACAAAAACTTCAAAACTAATCACTTCAAAACAGACCGCTTACCCGATCTCTGCACGAGTTAAATCGTGTAACTAAATCGTGTACACGACAAATTTTAGCCATATTTTTGACACGGTTCCTAACGTTACCGCTGAATCGGGAGCATATATATCCAAGTACAGACAGTCTTCGCTTGTGTCCTGCACTTCGAGCGTTGTAGAGTTTGAACTGTAGAATGTCATAAACTGTAGGCATGCCGGTCCAGACACCATTCTGTTGTATACAAACGATGGCGTTTTCGACGGTGTCTTTGGTTTTGGTCTCTAAAAATTTCAGGATTATAATAGTTTTGCCGAAATCACAGTTTGCAGCAAAAAACAATTTTTTCAAACTCCTGATGGAACGGTTAAGGTTTTTGTGTACAGCATAATTTTGTCGTGGGATGAGTAGACATCTATGGCTGGAAACGTCGTCCAAATTCTAGTTTAAATATATATATATTAACCAAAGTTTCAGTACACCATTTTATTTTCAGCTTCACGATAATTAAAATTGGTGGTTTCATTATAATTTCAATTTCGGTTTCAGCCATCCACAACCATAGGATGATAACGTGGGGCCTCACAGTGGTTTTGGGAATTTTTTCAAAAAGTTCATAGATATCGCTAAACATTTTCAGTTTTTACTAGTTTTTGGCGCCAAAAACGTTATAATTTCGCAATTTTTGCTATTTGAGGCAGACTCCCTCAAAGCTTTGAAATTTTTCAGTGGCAGACTCCAGCCCTAGAATCGTGCCCCGTGCTAATGAATGTCCACAGCACATAGAGTGTTAACGGTTTACCCTCAACCTGACTTGGAGCCACCACCCCAAAAATAGCTTTTTCCGGCTTTTGTCCAGAAAATGGAAAAATCAATTTGTAGAAAGTTTCCGAACTCCGGTGAGTGAACCCTCGGCCCTATCTCCAGGAAATGTCTAGTGTAACCCACAGGTATGAAGTTCACAGCCATACGTGTGGCTTGGTGGGTGATTAAACACTCCCATACCTGAAGCTTCCCCCCTTATGAGAGAACGCTCACCTCAACAGAATTCAGTTTTTCCCAGTCTATTTGGGTAAAAACCCGGGAAAATCGGGTTCTCGGAAAATCCAGTTTTACGTATGTCTGCTCATATATCAACTCTGTCTGGACCAATACTATATATGCAACGTTTTAGTGAGATTTGAGCTGGAGCTGCAACCTTGAACCAAAAAATATACCAACATTTGGTTTTAAACCGGTACTTATGGGCTACCGCAATTAAGAGGTACATATATACTCTGGTAATTACCAGCCAGATAAACTAGAACTATCTCAATGAAAAGCCAGGATTTGTGTGTATTTTGTACGGGATCAGCTACGCTCGAAAATTTACGAGAACTTTGCGCACTTTGTAAAGCAGTACTTATAAAAGTAAAATTGTACTGGTGCGAATTGTGCTTTACCAGAATTTTTGCAACAAGTTGCTTCGAGTCCACGGATTCCCATCGAGAAGACTGAGAAGGTTGCGGATCCGGGAATTTAAAATTTTGATTAAATTTCTGCTTTCTGCAAAATTAATTCTCAGTTTCCAGTTTCTAAATTCATTGCATTTCCCAGATTTGTTTACCTCAAATCTAAGCTCGCCAACCGGAGGCTCCGCGTACGGTATTCCTTTGTAGACGGCTATTCGGCGTTCCCCAATCAGATACTGATTCCCAATTACTGTGCCGGCTTGGATCGGTATGCGATTTGTTCCTAAGTACTTAGGATTAACGCTTGGCTCAATTGCGGAACAAACTGTGAAAAAGTAGAATACCAAAGCGCAAAGCATGATTGGTGATAGGTAGAAGGAATGGGGTAAGCGACTGTAAATGGGAAATTTTAACGTGAAAATTTTGAATTGGGTTGTTGTGTAATCTTTCACTGTTGAAGTTCAAGAAAACTGATAAGGCAACAAAAGAATATGTAGAAACGAATTTTATTTAAAAGTTTGAATTTCCACAAAACGTTAAAGCGGCAATGCGAGAGCTATCAGTTTACATAGGTTTGATTGGTCGATTAAAACTTAAAATAAGTTTTTCAAATTACAACAGCTACCATAAACCTAACATGATGCTGACAGACAACAACAAGTCCTGTGGTACATAGAATTCACAGATCCAGTTGATTTAGTTTTTTAATATTTTAAATTTGTTTTTGCAGCTATAATAAGCGGATCAATTGAACTTTCCCCATAAAATTTGGTCAACTTCATTGATTTATTGCAAGAGATCAACCAAAACTTAGAGCATGATTTATACTTTCATTCTCATTCTTATTTTTTCTTTTATACATCGTTGGAATGCTTGAGATGTGCTCTATTTAATGGTGTAAAGGCAGTACCTATGCTGTTGTTTGTTGGTGTAAAACAATTAAGCTTAAAAGACTGTCAAAGTCATAGCTTTTTGCCATTTTTGGCAGTCTTTTAAGTTTAACTTTTTATAGCAGCTTTAGATCATTAAATAGGGCATGCCAATGCTCTAAGGTTTGGTTGAACTCACGCAATAGGTCACTGAAGTTGACCAATGTTCGGCGGGGGAGGGAGTGGTTAAACTTCAATTGATCCATAACTGCTTCTACGTATACAACTTCTTAATTCCCATGTTAGTATTGCTACGATCTTAGGTATGGATTTGCTTAAACACAACAATGATTTATTAACACAATACTGTAACATTAAACATCACAACACTTTACAACGAGGACACGAAACCATATCGCTTCGGTTTTTTGGCTTTTTTCATCTTCTTACACTTCCATACAATTAGAATAGTGATTACAATCCACAGTAACAGTACAATAAATGCAACCAGAAGCCAAAGGGCCCACCAAGACTGCCGGTAGGCCACCAGCTGCATATACTCATCATCTGTCAGCGGTCGGTTTCCGCTGTGCGGCGCTGCTGAACTCTTCCCGTCCAAGGCTGCATATTTGGTGAGGAAGGGAACGTGAGAGTTCCAGAAACGGGAAACGGCGGGACGTAATTCCGCTTGGACGGGGGTGGGTTGGGTGCTGATCTCTAGGTAGGTCGGAGTATCGTTCTGGTAGGGATGCCAGTCGGGGAGGTGTCGTGAGTTCGGATCGCTGAAAAACGAATTGGTAGTTGAAAGTTTTAAAGTTTTGAAGTTTTACGTTTTAATAAGTTTTCGCTTTAATCATTAGTTAGTTTTGGGAATTTCGGGAAGTTAGAATCGGGTTATAGTTAGACAAAATGAAATTTCAGCTGTTGTTGATAGTGAGTTAAATTGCTTTAAAGTTTAATTGCTTGCTAGTGAAGACTTATCGCGAACAAGTATCGCCAAAAAGGCATAGCACTGCAATGGGCAAGCGCAAACTTTTCATGATACTAACAACATTTTGACAACATTAAATTTTCAACTTAACCTCAAACTCTGAACTGTATTAACAAAACGGGACTGAACCAAAAATTAGAGCATACCCGGTTTTGGCAAAGTTTGTTATATATGATGTCAGCATGTCGGACACTTTCTCATCCTCTTCAGAGTAGGTGAATTCGAACAAATAGGCCCTTCCTTCCGTGAAAATGTAGGCATGATCAAGGCCATGGAAGGCTTCTAAAAAGAGCAATTGGAATATTCACTGTCACCAAGCGTAAGAGTGTGACAACTGGCAGGTTCTCTGTTATCAGCTGCAGGTGCATGACTATATGGCTCAATCTCCGACACACACAAGGGTAGCTAGTGACCCCCCCCCCCCACAAACGAGTACCCAGTCAGTCAGTACTCAGTAACAGTTAGTTTAGGAGAGCATTAAAGGTTGTCACAGGAAACTCATGTTGGTTTATACTGATATTTCAGCGGTTTTATTGCCGCTAAACACGTTGTATCTATGTGTTGACTTCGCATTAGTAACAATTATGTGAACCTCCGTTAGCGCAGTGGTTTCGTACTGCTGCGCTATAAAGTGGAGGATCATGTCAAGTCTAGAACTTGGAAAAAAAAATAAGTTCTAGCATCCAATTTCTGCTATCCCCCCGCTGGCAATTCACCGAGATTCCAAGGGGTGGCCGCCTTAGGGTGGAGCTGCCGCGGTGGGCTTATTGCATAAGCAGCAATAGGCACATCGCCGGCCTTGTCAAACGCCTCGGTTAATTGCGAAGGCAATTAGTCGGTGTCAGTTCCCCCTCCCCAGTCAAAAATCAAATTTGTGCAGTACTGACACCACTCCTAACCGGCGTGAGCTAACTGGAGTGAGGCGAACTAAAAAAAAACAATTATGTATATTCTACGCAACATCATCAGTTTTACGATAAGTCCTTCTACATACCATTTATATAGCTGTGGCTAAATGGCTGTGGCCAATTTTCAGCAGCGACTGTGTAGTTTACAGAACCTTGATTACACCATGAATAATAAATACTAGTAAAAATATATAATAAAACTAATAAAGCTCACTCTTTACGCCGACACTTTGCCGCCGTTCAGGTGCCGGCATGCCGAAGAAGGTATGCGGAGAATTTGTGACCATGGACATCTGCGGAGGCACATGTGTGAAAACGTAGGCATAAACGGACTGGCCGGCAGCTGCGTAGAGTCTGATTTCGTCCGCACACGGGGCCACAAACTGAACATCCGATTGTATCTAAAACATATGTAACATGGAGTTATGAACCGAAACTGTAGCGGTGCGCCAACTAAGTGCTGGTGTACCAAGAGGAAACCGAGCAGAAAGCCCAAGACAGGCCGAGGAAAAAGAAAAAGAAATTGAAAGTGTTAAATATCAGCATCCCATAAAGGTTGAAATCAGCGTAACAAACTAGTCTCAACGTCGGGGGATGTGGCCTAGTGGTAGAGCGTTCTATTCCAGATCCAAAGCTGGGCGGTTCCATCCCCGCCCTGGACACTTTTCTTCACATCTTTCAGATCCTGATTTCAACCTTTCACAAAAGTAAAGAATTGGTCTAGCTGGGGGTCAAACCAAGCCCTCTTCGCTCCGCAGTCAGACGTGGTAACCACTGCACCATCCGTAGCATGCTTATCATTCTTTTCTTTGCTTTACTTCTCTAACTTTCCATGCTCACGGTGATGTAAGCGTGGCGGTAACGTAAGCACGGCAGACATAGGAAAGGTTGATAAGTCTGATATGGAAGTTCAGCTGATGGCAAGTTGGTCTAGGTCTGATTGCAGTGCGCAACTGCACAGCAAATGTTACTGTAACTATGGCCACACAACATAGTGAGATTGCCACAGCCGTTTAGGTGTCACAGAAGGATAAGCAAACCTATCTCACTCAAGCATGTTTTGAAAACAATTCATAGCAGTTTACTGAGCTTTAAGTTCAGGACAAGTAACAACTTTTACATAACTTTGTGACGCTTACTTGTTTATATCCTGCAAAAACTTACTTATGTATGCAGGTACACCCAATTTGATCTCAAATTAGCGATAACTCTGACCTAAATCTTTAGAGCATACTGTTATTACACCAATAATAGGCTGTAGTGTTCTACTTGATCTATTACAGATTCTCCGCTAAACAAGCGGAATGTGCACGACGTATGTTACCTCCGCCAAAGTTTGAGCAACATCAACCGAATTCCAGGTTTTGTTTTTTGGCGATTCCTGTTCAAAATATTGGAAGTAGATTTCTTTCATGACCAAATCAATCGTAGATTCGTCCGTATTTTCTGGCAAATTGCACTCGACCAGAATTTGGGCTCGCAGCTGTTTACGGCGTTCAGCTTCGGTAACTTTGCTGGAATATCGATGAATATCGGAAACTGAAAAAAAGCAAAAAACATTGAGCTAAATAAAAAAACTAGGAATCGTATGTTTTCTGTCTGTAGTTATCTTTTTTCTTATTTTGCACATAAAGCTGATTAAATTATAATAACCTTTGGATAATTAAATATAATTATATATTTGAATTTAATTTCCACCGACATTTTCTCCAGTTTTTTTATTATCCTTTTTCCAGTTCTCAAACCTTTCTAAATTTGACCAATCCAGTCAAACTTTCGCATAGGTGTCTTTTCGACCACGCTGAGTTCAAATATCATAGAGTAGATTAGAGTAAAGGAAACAAGGTATTATTCAGATATTTTTAAAGTGACTTTGATATATATAAATTCTCCCTACACTTTCGCTGGGCCCATTCCGAATCCGCAATTCCGGTCATAATCGGTATTTTCGGTCCCTTTTTCATCAGCTCACTGACATCAAGTGGAACCAGATCTCCGTCTACAACCGGCATGGAATGACCTAACTGAAAAAAAAACGGAAAATTAGAAAGAAAAATCAGTGTTTCCGGTTTCGGTCAGCATTCAAATTAGTTTAAACTTAATTAGTTATTAATTACATATTCGTTTAGCCAATAATTTCACGTTCCTGAAACAGTGCGTATCCGCATTTGCTGAACAACAAATCCAGGGCAGTCCGTTGGACCTAGAGCCAACAGTCCGTAATTAATTTCCTTTATATTATAGAAAAAGGGTAAGCCACTAGAGCGCTTCTCTTCTTGGTATTGCATAACGGTGCTCTGACCAGAATACGCGAATGTTCTCCCGTTTGGTGGGGGGGTAGCAAAAAGAGGTCCCCGTTTGGGTGGGGGGCGCCAAGTCAGGCTAAGGAATGGCTGAATCTGAACGGAATGAATCACGGGCTAATTTGTCACGGGCTAATCACTCACGTAGATCTCAGCCTGCGAAATTGTTCGCAACAGTTGCAGGGTGTTCGGATCCGACATGTTCAGATTCAACCGGAGACAGTTGAAAACCGATTCGTCGTCCAAACTTGTGTCACAATCTAGTGGGGTATCCACAAGCAGACATCTGAAACAAGACAAAGCTAATACGAATGTTATATAATAATATTTAATAGTAATTAAACTTTAGCGGCAAGGTTGTAGCTAATTTGAATTTGGTAAGCTGAAATATAGGACCTTTTGGCGCAGAGTTAAACGATTTAAAAGAGTTAAAATTAATTCAATCCTTTTCGTGCACAGGGTTAAAAGAGTTAAACAGTTCAGTTTCATCCACCAGCAGGGTTGAATGAGTTAAACATTTTTAACCATTATAAATCGTGAGCAAAAGAGCCCTAAAACTAGAGAGCAGTTGAACACAATTTGCCAGGATTAGTGCTATGATTTTGGTTTTATATGCATCTCTTTGAGAAAGGCTGAGGTTCAAACATTAAAAATAGAAATGTGTTCTGGGCTGGGTAGATATTCTTCTAGCGGGATGCAGATCTAATTGGCTGACGCTTTACCACTCAGAATTAAGTGTGCTAAGCTCTAGAATTGAATACTATGTTTTTATTACGCTGATTTCAACCTTTCTAAGTTTTGTCAAAACTCTTCACGTTGGTCTCCGCTCACAAACATTGTACATATTATCTAATATATCTGGAAAAGTTTGGTTCCCGGTGAGGATCGAACCTGCAACCCTCGGCTGTCTATTCCAATAATCAACCGATTGCGCCAAATCAAACTCCGTGGAAAGAAAGCTTACCCATCCTCCTTTACTTCGGGTACTTTTCCAATCGTCTGATATTCCACCACCCTTTGGTGTACTGTTTTCTTGCACTGTAAGTATTCTAGGACATTCCTAAAATTCCATCTTTTTCGATTCAGATGATCGACAGCCCAACGCGCGTTGGCAGAGCCGCTCATAATGATGGCTCGATGCATTAGGCCTAAAAAATGTCAAAATTCAAATTAAAATAATTCAATACATGATATAGCGATGTGATAACACAGATTGGTAGAGTTAATGCCATACAAACGTGAGTGTCAGATTTTGTGTCGGCTTAATAAGAGTGACTCTGAATTTAGCCATTATTCAGGTTGGTTTCATCTTCCAAAACGGGCCGGGTCTTGTCAGTGAAATACAGGTATAGGTTCCACTGCTGTTGTATTTCATTAGACTCAATTCTACAGTCTAATTATAATCAAAACGTTGTTAAAATAAAATTAATAATTAAAGCAAATGCAAACTTAAAAAGAATTTTAAGCCAAAGAGTCTGACCAAAAAATCTTGGAACCGAATTGTGAGCGCCTGTCCTCAGTTAACCTTTGAAGTTAGTCTATCTAAAGTATATATTTTTAGAAACCTCAGGAGGAGAAGAAACCGGTAAAACCACCATATCCAGTCTATATCTGGTTGCTTGATCGGATACCAAATCGATAAAAACGTTTCAGATTCGGAAAGAGAACGCTAATTAATCCATGCTATAATATATTGGTCCTTGGCCCCAGACACTTCCGAAAATCCGGTCACATCCGGTTCATGTCCGGTAACCGGATGTCTAGGTCCCAAAAACTGTACAGCAAGATGGGTAGGTTGTACAGTTCTGCTGATTGTATTTTTGGATTCCTCGGGTCGAAATTAGTCTGCATAAGAAATTTTGACCGTTATTGCATGATTGCGTGATCTATGGTCATATCCGGTTTGAAAAAAACCGGAGAATCGCGGATACAAAATGTTCCCTTTTCAAAATGAATATTTGGGAAGCTACCTTTATTTTACCGGTATCAAAGTAGTCGAATATCCGGTCGATTTACGGTTCTGAGCTTTGAAATTTGAAATTTCATGGGCTACATTTCTCAGCATGCGGTTGGTCCGGAAGTCAAATTATTTCATTAAAAGGATATTTTGATTACAGCAGATATGAAGTTATTTGAGGTTGATCCTTATTAGGGATAGACAAAATATCATTTTAATGAAGTAATTTGACTTCCGGACCAACCGGATATTGAGATAATAGCCCATGAAATTTTAATTTCAATGCTCAGAACCGGAAATCGACCGGATATACTATTACTTTGACACCGATAAAATGAAAGTAGCCTTCCAAATATTTATTTTGCCAAAAAGGAACATTTTTACCCGCGATGCCAGCACCAAACCGGAAAAACCGATTTTTTCGGTTTTTTCGAATCGGATATGACCATAGATCACGCAATTTTGGTCCATATTGGACAAAATTTTCCATACATACTAATTTCGACCCGAGGAATATGTAAAACTAAACTAAACGAATACTAAAAATATGTACTTTATCTAGACTAACTTCAAAGGTTAACTCAGGACAGGCGCTCACAGTTCGGTTCCAAGATTTTTGGTCAGGCTTTAGTTATTTTCTTAAATTCGTTACTTAAAATCAGCAGTTTTGAAGAATTTAATTTTACGATTGGAACAATAGAAATTTTAAAAATCCTAAAAGTTTCAAAAATTGATTTATACCTTCAGTGACGGGAGAGAGAGCCAGGAGTGAGACAGAGCTCCCCCCAGCGCTTTCTCCCATCACAGTGACAGAGTCCGGATTTCCACCGAAATATTTAATATTTTCCTGGATCCATCGAAGGACCTCAACCTGATCCCATAGTCCCAGATTTTGGGCATTCGGTCCCACAATGAACCCTGAAAAATGAAATGAAAAAGGAAAAACTCGGGAGTATCAATGATATAGACCTGTGTATAACGGCACATTCTCTGTGCTCTGCGGTGTAGTGGTTAGCATGCTTGTCTGAAGATCGGAAGGTCAGTGGTTCGATTCCCAGCAGGGCAAATTTTTTAGTTTTTAAATCTGAAAACGCAAATTTAAAACTTGGCTTCTTTTTCTTCTATGAGCCCGGTTTATACTTGTCCGTTTGAGCGTTTGGGCATAAGAAAATGTTCAACACTGCTCAGCTTTTCTTGCAACACCCAAACGGACACCTCCATACGGACAAACGGACAACAACAATTGAGTCTTCGCGCAAACGCCCAAACGGAAGAACGGACACGTATAAACCGGGCTATAGAATATAGTGGCGAAAAGCGAGATTTGAACCATCTTTGATTTACAGACAATTAACATTTTTCTCAGTGAGAACGTGATAACTTAGCCTATGATTGCCCACTGTTGATGTTTGATGTTAATGATACTTAGTACTAACCGCAATGACCTTTTAATATTTGGAATTTAATCTGAAATTTAAATATAATTTTATTTAAAATCTATAATTTATTTAATTTGATTTCGGAAAAATCCGTGAAATTAATGCCACGTTAATTATCTAAATAATCTTTTCGGTATTTTAATTCTTCCTACCCATAACGCCTAATCGGTAGTTTAAGGTAATTAGGATAGTTTGTTTGCTAATAAAATTCCTGATTATCGATTTGAGATCCATGAGATAATTTCCACAATTGACCTGATAAGAGCCACCATGAATCCAAACTACCACTGAATATCCAGGACTATACTTTGGAACAGAAGCCTGGAAGAAATAGAAAAACAGACTAAAAAAGGACTTGAATCATAGAAACACGAAAATTGAAATCTTCTTCACGAATTAATTAATTATTGTATAATAAAATTCTTGGTTATGCACAAAATGGTTAACTATCTCCAGCCACAAGCTGAAGGCAACTTTAAAGAATAAACCAGCATATATAACCTTAATTTTTCGTTTTTTATGGCAAAATGTCGGTTACAGGCTGGAAAAATCCGCTAACCAGTGTAAGTTATTTTTTAGGTTCAAAAAACTACTGTGTGGAAATAGTACACGGTTTCTGATTCTTTAACTTTACTACATTTTAGGGATCTTTTCAGGATAACCCCCTCCAGACCTAGATTCCGCAAAACTTGACCAAATGAGCTGAAATTTGGTATGGGTATGTTTTCTACCACGCTGAGTTCAAATATCGCAAAATTTTTTCATTTTGTTTTCCATTTTTTTCGATTCGTAAGGGGGACCAAGGGGAACCGAAAAATTTTTTGTCTTCGATTTTGCTGAAAAGTAGTATTCAGAAGTTTTCGAGGTCGCAGAACACGAATCTGAAATCCATTTTTCGATTCAGCTTTTCGTTAGCTCAGTATAAGCTAAAGTTTTAGGCTTAAGATGTAAGCTCAGAGTTGGACGCAGTCGCGGGTACCCGCGGGTACCCGTGGGTACCCGCGGGCGGTCGCGGTCGTGGTCAAATTTTCTTGACCGCAATGACGCAATGAACTTGACCGCAAGAAAAATGTGTCCATCTCCAACTCTGTGTAAGCTATACTGAGCCAACGAAAAGCTGAATCGAAAAACGGATTTCGGATTCGTGTTCTGCGACCTCGAAAACCCCCGAATACTACTTTTCAGCAAAATCGAAGACAAAAAATTTTTCGGTTCCCCTTGCCCCTTACGAATCGAAAAATCTAATTTCGCGAATTCAAAAATTTTACGATATTTGAACTCAGCGGGGTCGAAAACATACCCATACCAAATTTCAGCTCATTTGGTCAAGTTTTGCGGAATCTGGGCCTGGAGGGGGTTATCCTGAAAAGATCCCATTTTAGTACGAATGGATACAAGTAGTTAGTCTTCTGCTGATAATTTTAAAGCAATTTTTTAAAATTTCAATTCGGTTTGAAACCAAAAATTACAGAGCGCTGTTTCCTGCAAAACCGCTTACATATGGAGTGTATAAGTCCAAGTACAGGCAGTCCTCTTGCTGATTCGAAAGAGACTCTTCGCTGAGATCGCCGTCATGAACTGGGAAGAAGTTGATGCAGGCTGGGCCCGATTTCTGCACCACCAGCGGTTGGGCCCAGTTGTGTTTCTTCTGGGGTCGCTGGAAAACGAAGTGACATCAAGAGTAAGACACTCAGCTCTTCCTAATAGAATAAGCTTGCAAGATGCTCGAAACATTAAGGCCGAAATCTCGCGGAGGGGGCGTGACTCAATCTGGAGCGAGCTTTAGACAAATGAAAAGTTTCATTTTTGAATTATAAAAGGGAGTCACTCAGACTGCACACTCTGCCTTCTCAATCCCCGAAAGGACTGAGAGCGATCCTCGAAATCTCCGGAGAGATTCGTCTCACGCTCAGCAGAAGGAGCTTCCAATCCTCATCGTGACTTGGACTTGTTGATGTTTTGGAAAGGAAGCTGAAGAATCATACTACAGAACTGATCCCGTGAAGTATGACCTTGAAGAAAACAAAGCTGATGTGAAACCATAATAAATTGCAGTTACAGCATCCATAGGATAGGTTTCATAAAATGATGTAGCTAAATGTTGCTATACAGCAGAGAAACTTTTGACGAAACATTTGTGAGCTAATTTGCATGATTTTAGCGGACTAATTTAAACTAGCAGAAGTAGTATCTTCTAACGCGAATCGCATATAACTGAGAATATTATTTAAAAGGACTAACGTTAAAATCAGTCTGTTCTGAAAATTCTCTCGAAACAGATTATGCAGCAGGTATTTTTCGCTAGAAAACTATTGTTGTATATTAAGCCTGACTGGATTAAAATCAGTCGTAGTTGGTTTTGCGAGAGTTTTGCATTCGTGAGAACACGAGATAAACAGGTCAAAGTTTAAACAATTTGAGCTAAATTTTATTAGTGTTCAATGTTCAGTGTATTTTCGATAACAGTCTACAAACAATTGAGAAACTATTTCCTTCTGTCTCTGCGATAATTGAATTACCCATGGGTTCTCCGTTTTTGGAAAAAGACTCCGTTTGGGAACGAATTCAAACTTAAGCTTGGTTCGATTGTGCCTGGATGGCTCAATCGGTAGAGCGTTGGCCTAGATCGCCAAAGGTTGTGGGTTCGATTCCCACCTCAGGTCCGAATTTTTCGGGTCGGAGGTGCTGTAATGACAATCTTAGTTTCGTTCGTTCTTTCATTCGCCTTAGTGACTGCAGGGAAGGCTCAGGCAAGATTCCTTTATGCATAGCATAATGTGGGGGAAATGGGATGGAATGCAGACCCCCCAGACCGACAAAGAACGGGTAGTCTCCCTCAGCGAGACGGGGAAAAGGGTAGACCGCTAAGCATTTTTCCCAAAAAAATTAACATTTTATAGCAAATTTTAGCGATCTTTTAAAACATAGCTTAAAATGGCTTAAAACCCTTGCAGGGCTATAATTTAAGTTTAACCGCTTCAGTGTAAACCAAAATTACCAACTACTAAAATACCATCTAAATTCTACAAAGCAGTTGCACCACGACGAATGTGTGTGTATAAGAATGTGTGTATAAAAACGGGCAAGTGGATAGTTCAGAAGCCAATATTTTGGAGGGATCAACAGGGTGGGTGTGGCTAAAACGTACTCCTGGTAAAACCAAGAGTTCATCACAACTAAGTGTGTGACAAGTGTCACACTCATTGTAGTTATCAGCTGGCAGACATCGTCTGCACATTAACGGCTGACCCCCCCACACCTGAGGACCATCGCTTTGATTGAATTTCTGCTTTCTACAAATATAATTTAATTTCAAATTTCATTTAATGTCTTAGATCTGTTTACCTTAAATCTAAGTTCGCCAACCGGGGGTTCTGCATAGGGAATGCCTTTGTAGACTGCCGCTAGAGTACCCTTGTAGTCCCAAACCATCCCGTCTAACCAGCCTGTCGTTATCACTGTCGTGTAATTGCCCACTATCAATAAATCGTCACTACGACTAGACTTGAAAAGCATAACCAGCACTGTCGTACAAAGTAAATAGTCGGTAAAGCATGCCATTGTAAATTAGCTAAGTATAGAATTAATTAACGGTGTAGAATTAATTAATTAATCATTATTGAATCAAGTATGGTTGATCTGGTAGATGCATTCTGAAAGAAAAAAACGGGAGTGAAAAATATATATGAAAGAACATAAATATCAGTGAATCAATTAAAATTATTAAATAATTGAAAAGGATAAAATGTTAAAAAATCAATCATAGCCAGGAATCGAACCCAGAATTGCCGATCGCGGATCGAATCGAATCGATTTTGCCTATCCACTCCACATCACTACTATGAAAACATAAACATTAACAATAAATTGTGAATTATGTATCCGGCCTGTGGTAGGATTTGAATCTACGACTTACTCCAATTATTTCACCTATTGAGACTTTTGATAAAACAATCTCCAACGACTTTGCAACCACATTTGAGTGTTACTCAAATGCACATTGTTCTGGTCGCATTTTCCATTAAATGGCAGGAAAAATTCCCAAAATTAAAAAAGAATCATAAAGAAATAAAGCCATCATAATGCTATAGTTGAAAATTTTGGAAACAGATAAAGCTATCATATAGTTATTGCGCTAGCTTTTGATTCGTCAATGAAACCAGCTTCTGAGCAACCTTGGCATTACGAAACCTCAACAGCTGCATATAGGGAGATTTTTCTAATTATTGACGCCGCAAGGTGTCTTGGTTTTTTAACCCGGCCGGCCTCAGAAACCCCAGATTAGTTGAGTGGCGCACACTTCCAGCAGAGTGTATTATCACTCTTCTAATGTTCGACAGAAACGAAAACTTTATGATAAATCGTTACAAAGGATTGATTGAGCTTGGTATTATCTGTCAAGGAAGCGGGCATAGGAAAGATTGATAAGCCTGATATGGAAGTTCAGCTGATGGCTCAGGTGGTGTAGTGGTTAGCATGTCTGACTTGGGATCGAATGGGTATACGTTCGATTCACAGGTGAGCTAAATCAAATATTATCTTAATTATCTTGATGTCTATGTCCTTGGCCCAGTTTCAATGAAAGGACAGAAATAGCTGAGCAAAGATGTGTCACTAAAGCATCATTGACCAGTGTCATTGAATTAAACGGAAAGTGGGCCCTCGCAGTACTGCCGGGGAGTTGCTCTTCTGTTCAAATATCTGGGTCAGAAGTCGTATTCACTTTATTGGACCACAACCCTGGCCCAATTTTCGATAACTGTCCACTAAATCGTAAGCTGATCAAAAGCTGGTCCTATGCAGCTGCGAATTTTCTGGCCGTTGTTTTGAAAATCAAACCAGTCACTGTTCTTTAGTCCAGGGGGCGTATCCAGAGCTGCTAACAAAACTAAAAGCTGGAGGTTCGATCCCCGCAGCGGCTCGATCGATCCCAGTCGTCGATCCCCGGTTCATCCCATCAGCATCCCCGCACTTTTCGTATAACCAACCAGAGGAGCCGTACTTTGTGACAACTTGCCTATTCTACTGCATATTAATGAACAATTTACCAGGAACCCTTACTGTCTTCGTGTCAAAAATAAAAAACGGATTGCAGTTTGTCTATTATTTTAATGTTATTGATATTTACACAGGTCTAGACAAGTGAGATTATCATTTCCAAACGCATAAGTTAGGCTTATCCGGAGAAAAGTGCGAAACCCTGCTTAGAAGAAAAATGTAAATTGAAGTTTGAAAAATTTTCCTACAGGGATTACCATTTCAGAACTCAGAAGTTGACCGAGCAAAAAAGACTGAAAATGAAACTGAAGACTATGAATGTTTAATATATACAAAAACTATGTAACACATGACAACTCCTTCATTTTAAGCATCGACAACGACATTTAGAAAAAACGGAAAAAGCTAGTAAAATAGCAAAGCCTCAGTGAAAAATAGTCACATATCAAATTACTACTGCGCTTAAAATTTTGCGAGAAAAAAGTAATGCAAAAACTTTCTCAAAATATTAAATTGAGGGCTGGCCTTGGTTTAACCGACCTCACCGTAAAGTTAGCGTAAAGGTTTGCAATTGTGGAGGCTTGGTCACAAAGTTTGGGTCTCAAAATGCCGAAAACTTGTCACAAATCGATGAAATAGGCAACAGTTGCGGCGATTTTCAGCACCGCAAGAGTGACAAATTACGTGATGGGCAACAACTTGAGTTTAACGTAGAAATTTAATGGACAAAGAATTATAGTACCCACTAAATGCGGCACGTTTAGCCGTAGATTAGCCAGTTTCGCAGGCGTTTTTTTGGAGGTAGTTTAGGCCAAACTTTTTATCAGAATCGGTGAAAACTATGCTGCAGGATTTTTGAGGAGTTTTTCGAAAAACACAATCTGTAAATGGAGAAAGCAAAGAAGCCCGTATAGTGTAATCAGTACTACAGGAAGCGAATTTTTAAGAGCGAATTTTAAAAGCTCATTCCACTAAAGTATTTGTGCTTCGGTTGGTAGAGCGTCTGCTAATTAAACAGGAGACTACGGGTTCGAACTTTCAGGTGTGTGCTGGTGTGCAAGCTTTTTTCCTGCTTTAGTCTTTCACTAGACCATCGAAAAGTGAAAATGTGAGCCGTGTAGGCATAGGCAAGTTCGACGGAAACCAAAATCGCAGAATATTTCGCAAAAATTCCGAACTCAATTATACGGTTCTGAATTTGCACACGTACGAGAAATAATCTTGAACAATAAAGCATCTCCATAAATTTAAGCTAATCTCGATGAAATATGAAAATCTAATTAACTTTATTTCCTGTCTCTCTGAACAAAATCAGCTAGAGATAGAAACTCGAGCTATTCTCTTACTAGCATGGCGAGTAGTTATTTTTATAAAGCAGGACAAGTTTGTTAGTCTACGAGTAACAGCTCGACTCGTGGTGACTCGCAATCGCAATTCGAGTGCAAGTCAAGCTATCTGACTAGGAACATTTCATCGTCCACTTGAAGTACTAGACTCAACAACTATCAGTAGTGGTCCAAATGTACTCCGTACCCCGAATGTCTCCGTTAGGTATTTGCAGACCCGCGATGGTGTATGACACTTAATTCCATCTCTACACAGTCTGTCTAAACAATGAACCAAATCTTTTTGAGCTTTGGGTTGGCAGAGCGCCAACATACAAAACGGAAGATTCACGGTTCGATCCCAGGCTGTACCCGTGGAGTTTCGATATGCTGTGATGCTATGGAGGGGACAACGACGAACTATGTTCGAGAATGTTTATGTTCAAATTGTGTTTATGTCACTAATTTATACAAAATCATTTCGTGAAACTACCATTCCAACTGAATGGAAAGAAGGTAAAATTACCCCAATTTTTAAAAAGGGAGTTCGTAGTAGTTTTGAAAATTACCGCCCAATTAGTCTGCTTTGTTCTTCTGGGAAACCCATGGCATCCATTGTCGCCGAATGCTTATCTAATTATTTTAATAGTTATGGCTTAATTAATACATGCCAGTTTGGGTTTAGAAAGCGCAGGTCAACTGTAGCACAGTTACTAGAGACTCACAATTTATGGACTCAAGCCCTGGATAATTCTAAAAACATCGATGTCGTTTTTCTTGATATTGCTAAAGCCTTTGATACAGTCCCCCATTCAAAGCTTTTACAAGTTTTAAGTTCTGTTGGCGTTAACGACGAACTTTATTCTTGGCTCAAGGCTTATTTGACCGATAGAGTACAATACGTTGAGTTGAAAGGTTTTAAATCCAGTATTAAAAATGTTATTTCTGGCGTACCTCAGGGCAGTATTTTAGGCCCACTTCTATTTCTTGTCTACATAAATAGTCTTTGTACATCTCTAAAGTATTTGGGTATCCGACTCTATGCCGACGACGCAAAGCTTTTCTTAACTTACCCTAAATCGGTCCCCAGCCATAACCTTATGCAACAAGACCTAACAAATGTCTTAAATTGGACTACTAGCAGAAAACTTAAGCTTGCTTTTCCAAAATGTGTTGTAATGCATATGGGTCATTCCAATATACAACACCCTTTTTATTTTGGTCAACATGAGTTGGTTGTAGTATCACAGTTTAATGATTTAGGTGTTACTATTTCGTCAAACTTTAAGTTTTCCATGCATTGCTTACATATTGCAACTATTGGTTGTCAGAAAGTAAGTCTGTTATTTACTTTATTCTACTCTCGTGACATTAATTTCTTGCTCAGTATGTACAAAATTTACATTCGCCCAAAGTTGGAATATGGATCAGAGGTATGGTCTCCGCATTATCTAAAAGATATCGATATCGTTGAAAGAGTTCAGCGAAAATTCACCAAGCGACTACCCGGATTGAAAACTCTATCTTATGAGCAACGTTTGCACAGGTTAAAATTGCAATCTCTGGAAGAGCGTAGAATTGTGAAAGACTTAATTATGGTGTATAGAATTATCGACAACCTTATTGATTTAAGAATGGAAGATTTTTTCTGCTTAAACAGTAACAGTGTCACTCGTGGGCATCCGTATAAATTGATATTAAATCGTTCTCGCCTAGATGTTAGAAAAAATTATTTTTGTAATCGAGTTGTTCCAATTTGGAACTCTCTGAATGCCGACATAGTTTGTTCTGAATGCGTAAATGAATTTAAAAGAAAGCTTAATAATACCTCTCTATCTCAATTTGTGAAGGGACGGGGATTAGCAGCCGGGCAAACGGCCCACCCCGCTCCTTACCAACATTGATTAGTATATTTACTTATTTATGTGTTGTTTCTTGCTTTCCTTTCATACCTTACTGGTTGTTTTTACTTGTTGTTATTGCTCTTAAATGGTATTGGTTGGTTGGTTAAAAATGAATGAAAAATGAACCTTTATGGTTGCTCTTGTAGTCAGTTACAAGACATAATCTATAAAAACGAAATTATTTAGCTTGAAACAAGTCATTAATTTCTCAAAACTGATAACCTTTAAACAAGAGTTCATAATTCTATTATATATCAGAAGAAGAGTGAGCCACTAGAGGGCTCCTCTTCTTGGCATTGCGTAACGGTGCTCCGACCACAATACGTGAATATTTCCCCGTTTGGGGGGGGGTAGCCAAAAGAGGTCCCCGTTTGGTGGGGGGGATAGCCAAAAGTGGACCCCTTTTGCATACCCCCCCACCAAAAGGGGACCTCTTTTTGCTACCCCCCCGCCTCCAAACGGGGATCCATTTTCGAATAGAACAAAAACTGCCGTAATACTCTGCTCTACCCCCCCCCCCCCACAAAAACGGGGAGGTTGTCTCTGCAATCTGATTGGCTGTTGGCTACCCCCCCCCACCAACCGGGGGGCTCTTTTCTGCTACCCCCCCACCAAACGGGGGAACATTCGCGTATTGTGGGCGGAGCACCGTTACGCAATGAAGTGAAGGGAAGCCCTCTAGTGGCTTACTCTTCTTCTAATATATAGTGCAATTATGCACTATTGCTTTAAGATTTTGAAACGTCACTCTCATAACTTCGGCAAAGGTCAAAGTTGATCTAATGTAAAGGCTAAGTAAGCAGCGTAAAATTTGTTTTATAAGTCTGAAATTCAAAACAGGAAAATTTGCTTTTGATGTAAAAAGTGGTAAAGCTGGAAACTGCAAGCAAAATGCAATAGATTTAGCAAAATGTTAAATGGACTGGCGTAAAGTTGTCCTTTATCATTTCGTTTGCCCACCTAATTAATCAGTGAAGTTGTTTTCAAACGCAAACCTCAAATTGGCAGGGCAAAAAGGAGCCTGAGTGCAGTTGAAGGTGTTGGAACGGAATTAAGATAAAATATTTTCGGAGTATTAGTTGATAGATTGCGGTTTTAAACTAGCAAGACTGGGTAAATAAGACGACGAAGTCACAAGCTGAACTATGATAAGTCAATGTCTTAGTTTGGAGACAGTTTTAAAGCTGAGATATTATATCCGTGGTTCGGTTTCTGTTACTTTCACAGCTTCCGGGTTTTTTTCGGATTGTAACAGTGAAAGTGTAGTAGAAAAGAGAAGATAATTCAAAATGCCATAAAGGCTATGGATTCAATTTGGCAATACTTCCATGACCATTGTATCTGGTCTTCAACTACCTTTTAATCCCACCTAGGCTCATCTATTGCGCAAATCTTATGTAGATTTGTTAATGTAATGTACTTCAACATTTCCTCTGACTTCAATCAGACCCCTGGATGCAGTCGCTGCAAGTGGGAGGAAAAGAGTTCTGCCGTTGCATGCAGTATGGCAAGGGTGCACAATTCCAATATTGTTAAGCAGTGAAGTAAGCCACTAGAGGAGTTCTCTTCATTGCATTGCGTAACGCTGCTCCGCCCAGAGCACACGAATTTTCTCATCTTAGTGGTGGGGGTTTGCTCGCTCCGACTAATCAACCTCATACCAGTTTGATGGTCAGGGGAGGATCACCAAAAAGGGTTCCCATTGGCTGGTGCTGACTGGCTGTCGGCGCACTCCCCCAAGAAAATCTCTTTTGTCAGCCCCCACCCAAACGCGGTACCCCTTATGGAAATTAAGCCGAAACTATTATTTCCATCTGCGCTATTCACCCCACCGAACGGTGAGGAGGGGATTCTGTAATTGGGATGTTGGCGACAACCCTCCCCCAAACGAGGAGGGGGGGCATGTTTTCGACTCCGCCAAAGGGAACATTCTCATACTGTGGTCGGAGCACCGTTACGCAATGCAACGAAGAGGAGCTCTCTAGTGGTTTATTCATTTTCTGATATATGGACTCTTGCTGTGGGCTTATTTTTGTCACCAATGGGGAAACGCTAGTCTAAGCTTTAGCATTTATAATTGGCATTTTGTTTTACGGTGTTATGTGTAGCAGGTCCATCAAGAGAATGTTTTTCTTCTACTCACTCGCTTAACTTCTGAACATCTATATCCCTTACTTCCAAGCTTATTTTAGTTTGAGTCAGCATTGCAGTAGATTTGACACAATACGACAGAGTGGTTAAGAAACAGGTTCGATTTTGAAATCAATAGTCCCGAAAACTTGAAATAGGCAATATTTTCGAATCCCGACTGCGGCAAGGCAAGGCTAGGTGTATGTAAAGCCTGTTTCAGGTTCTATACAGCCCAGCTATGCATCCTAAACTGGTTGTCAAATGAGTGTCACTATTGTATTGTAGGAAGAGTAAACAGGAGTACGGTAGAGGCTGGCCACCCTTCAAGGATGGGGATCATCATTTGAGGTGACACTGTTTACTCTACGCATGTTTATCCGTGGATGAGCGCCGGCACCAGTTGCCCCTGAAGCATTGATGAAAATGTTAATGGATCCGCTTTACGCAGTTTATATATATATATATATATATTGTGAAATATTCGTTAGAAACAGTGTTAATTTCCTAAATTATTTCATGAATGGTGATATTAAATTTAAACTTTAGCTACTTTGATAGTTTTCAAGATGGAGTCTCTTTGTGCTAGGTTGGGATCAGTTAGTGTGTCGTAGTTCAGTTAGTAAGGTTGGTTGGGCGAGTGAATCCTCACTATTATCACGGCAGCTGAGACTTTATATCGTTGTGGTACAGTTTTGTAGTTGGGATTTGAATATTTGTTGAGGTTAATTTTTGATGTGTTTTCATGAAAATGTTGTTCTATATTTTGATGTAAATTCCAAGATTAAAGTATCGTGTTAAATCTGCTAGTTTTAATTAGGTCTTTACAAGATAGGCACGAGGAGGAGCGGTAGGCATACACTACCGATTGTGAACCTGCAACTAGTTAGTCGAGTCTCGTTTATTAGTCATGAAGCAACAGTACAGACAATAACTTTCTTTTTACAAATTGGCGACCGTATCCGTAGAAATTGTAAGAATTTTCCTTAGATTGTACAAAATTTTCTTAATTGGATGATTGTTAGTACGGGATGGGTCTGTTTTGTAGGGGGTATTTGTTTACCTCGTCCAATTGGTGTTTTCCGGAACCTCCTACATTGTTTTAAATTTTCGTCTCACTATTTTTACCATTTTACTTTTTGTTTTAATTTTTGTTACTAAAAGTCACAACATTTCACCTCTAGGCAATAGTTCTGGGGTTACTTCTACTTTTCTCCCGCCTCTCGTGGGGTGCTGCGGTTACGATCCCAATCCCCGGATTAGGATTCCGAGGAGCGTGGAGAATAACATGCAGCACTTTCACAAAGATTCCGTAGTTTCTCAGCCGTTTTTCTTTGATAGGGAACAGTCAGGACTTCTTCCTCTGGGATCCGGATTCCTGGGGCGAGAAGGACTGGCCGTTTCCCTCCTTAAATTCATAGGTAGGGCTAATATGTACTAAGCTGGTAGTAGATATGTATTGTGTCTGGTTGTGGTTTCTTTTGTTGTGATGTCTATAATGTTGTTTACGTAGGTTGTTCTGACATTGTTGATCATTCCTTTGTGTTATTAATAAAGTACAGTTATTTTTGCCTTTATCTTTTGCCTATAAGTATGAATGTGTGTCCCTCCCGTCCCCCCTCAGTGAGCCTAGGTCCCCTGCGTGGATTGGTGGTCCCTGCCCGGCTGTTCCTTTGGACGGATGGCACGCCGGAGGTTTGGGGTGACTGGCGTTGTGTGGGTCCTGTATTCTGGGACATGGTTTTGTGGTTACCCGGTGGTTCGGGTATACGGTTCTACGGCTTCCGGTTGTCCGGGTATTTGGTTCTATGGTTTTCCGGTTATCCGGGTCTTCGGTTCTACGGTTACCTGGTTCTTCGGTTCGGGTCCCTGGGTGCTATCTGGTTCTTGGGGAGCTCTAGCCTCGTGGGGGGCGGCTCTCCAGGAGCACTGGTGGGACAGTTTGGCCATTCTCTGTGAACTTTATACCGGTGATTGCGGGTATGTAGTGTGGTCAGCTCGGCGGTTCGAGCTTGTTAGAACTTTTGTATGGGTTGTGTGGTGTCTTGGCATCGTGCCTTGGAACTGGCTGTTGGTGGTTTAGGGTGGTTGTGATGTTGGGTGGTTCTGTGTGTGGGTGTGTCCACGGTTGGCGACGGGCATGCTCTGCCCTTAATTGACTGTTTATACGCCTGCAAACTCCTGTCCTGGGTCTAGGCTTGCTGTTGATTGTCCTCTGTTCCCCATATATATATATGTCTTTTGTCGATATTTATCATGTGGTGGGGGGGAGAATGTTTGTTTTTAGGGATATGCGTGGGTTGGGGGGAGCTTTGGGGTGAAATTTGTTTAAAATCTTGTTAAAATTTTGTTGTTTTTCTTACTCTCTTTGAATGACGGAGGTTTCGGATTGGCTTTCAAAAGGGCGCCCGCTACCTTGGCTGGGCCATTGTACTGTCTGAATTTCTTTTTCTTTTCTTTGTTGTTCTACTACCAGCTATAATCTTGTTGTATTTTACTCATTTTTGTTCTTTTTCGGGTTCTAACTGTCTGGTTTGTGTTTCACTTTTCTGTCCTAAAACGAACACGATACTTTATTCTTCAAAATTCTGTTTTGTGAAATTCTTGCCATTTTTTCTACTGCCATGTTGTTGCCAGCATAATGATTCGGTGCTGCTTTATATCTTGTGCTTTATTACCATTGTGCTTTATTCTTAGAATCTACCTTTATTTGGCATTGTTCATAGTCTATATTCTCCGGTTAGTCTGTATAGTGGGGTGAATCATTAGGTTACTTCTGTCTGAGGTTTGGGAAATTTTTGTTTTTTCACCATAGTTTGGCCCGTGTACATATCTGTCTGTTGTCGTCCTCTGGGTATGTCTGTTGTTTGTGTGTGTTGTATGTTGTCTGTTGTGTGTTGTCGTCAGTCGTGTTGTATGTCTTTGTTTTTGCTTTATCGGGGCAAGCACCGGTAGTGGGCCCGTGTGTGTGTTGTGGTGCTTTGTTCCATTGTCAGCCTCTGGAGAGGTTCTCCAGTGTAGTTTTACGGTGTTTTCGAAATTCTCACACGCGTTTTAGCAAACTAGTACCTAAGATTTGTTCTTTAACCTAAATTTTACTCTACTAATACGCGTACCGCGGCGAGGGCGCGCGGGCCAAAGAGGGGGTAATTTGTGAAATATTCGTTAGAAACAGTGTTAATTTCCTAAATTATTTCATGAATGGTGATATTAAATTTAAACTTTAGCTACTTTGATAGTTTTCAAGATGGAGTCTCTTTATGTTAGGTTGGGATCAGTTAGTGTGTCGTAGTTCAGTCAGCAACGGTTGGTTGGGTTTGGGAATTCTCACCATGTATCATTGGCAGCTGAGACTTTGTTATCGTATTTGGGCACAGTTTTGTAGTTGGGATTTGGATATTTGTTGAGGTTGATTTTTGATGTGTTTTCATGAAAATGTTGTTCTATATTTTGATGTAAATTCCAAGATTAAAAGTATCGTGTTGAATTCTGCTAATTTTAATTAGGTTTCTATTAGATAGGCACGAGGAGGAGCGGTAGGCATACACTACCGATTGTGAACCTGCTCCTATTTAGTCAAGTCTCTTTTATTAGTCATGAAGCACCAGTACAGATAATAACTTTCTTTTTCAAACGTTTGTTTAATGGAAAATTTGGATCTTGTGCCTTCCATTGCAGCCCTGACATTCGATTTTCGGCCAACAACTTTAATATCTTGCATGAGTGTATATGTTGTAGCAAAGTAGTCCAATAGGCATTGTAGTACAATGCCAGGAAAATTTGGCATTGTAGTACAACGTTGGAGAACTAGTACAACGCTCGTTTCAAGGCAGCGTTGGACTACTTTTCCAAGTATTTCTGGCATAGTACTACAATTCCAAGACCTCATTGGAAAAGTAGTACAACGCTTGACCAACAAGAAAGGTCTTACTCTGACGCTGACCCTGATTGTCTAATGCAGCAAATATTATTAAGGGGTCTAGCTGTCCTTTCGTGTTAATTTAAACGTTTACTGAGTTTGCACTTCAGCTTTTTCATAATAATATTATTTTTGAGCTGGGTTTTTGATCAATTTTGAGCACTTTGTCTAGAGAGGTAGATTAGTCGCTCAAAATGTACAGAAAACGAAACGCAGAACTCAAATTTTCTCATTTTCACATTTTCCCAATTTCAGTTTTTTAATTCCAAACTAAGGACGTACATACAAATAACAAGCATCAACAAACTAAAAGCTTTTTAACGAATTAATTATGTCTTTCCATACTGCAAAACGAATAATTTTTTGAATAAAGAATTTTTGGGCAATTATTAAAGGTTTTGCAGTATGGAAGACAAAAGTACATATATAATTAATTTGTTAAAATGCGTTCAGTTTCTTTCTGGTTGCTATTTGTACGTCCTTAGTTTGGAATTTAAAAAAATTGAAATTGAGAAAGGTTTAAAATTTTAGTTTTGCGTTTCGTTTTCTGAACGTTTTGAACGACTAATCAGCATCTAGCTCGAGACAAAGTGCGCAAAATTGATCAAGAACCAAGCTCAAAAATATGAAAAAGCTGAAGTGAGAACCTTAGGAAAAAGTTTAAGTTGACCACGAAAGGACAGCTAGACCCCTTAATATTTGCTGCATTAGACAATCAGGGTCAGCATCAGAGTAAGACCTTTCTTGTTGGTCAAGTGTTGTACTACTTTTCCAATGAGGTCTTGGTATTGTAGTACTATGCCAGGAATACTTGGAAAAGTAGTCCAACGCTACCGGGAAACGAGCATTGTACTAGTTGTCCAACGTTGTACTACAATGCCAAATTTTCCTGGCATTGTACCACAATGCCAATTGGACTACTTTGCTACAGCATATATATACTGTAGGTTGAGAAATTAAGAAATATAAAATTTAAAAATTTTAAAACATTTAAAATTTAAAATTTTAAGTGGGTAAGCGGGACCAAGTGCATCAAAATTTTTTGTTCCAGATTTTGCTGATAACTTGCATACAGGGTTTTTTGGGCACTGACCACGAATCTGAAATCCGTTTTCGATACAGCTCTTCGTTCGCTCAGGCTAAGATTATGTGAAAGGTTGAAATCAGGATCTGAAAGATGTGAAGAGAAGTGTCCAGGGCGGGGATCGAACAGCCGAGCATTGGATCTTGAGTAGGACGCTCTAGCACTGAGCCACATCCCCGGACGTTGAGAGTAGGTTATTACGCTGATTTCAACCTTCCTAGGTTGTTGATATTAACATACTCCTCTTGCTAATTGAAATTCGGCCTCGAATTTCCAGGAATTGCAGGTCGGGTCCTCAAATCCAAGTACCATGTGGTCAAGGATGGCTCGCCGGCTGTCTCCTAAAATGAGGCCATATTACACTTCATTCTTCTTCGAAGCCGGGAACCTTTGTATCAAATCACACAAGAACCAATAGACAAGACATGTGCAGGAGGGGAAATTTGGGGGGGGGGGGGTGAATCGGATTTTTTGCCCCAAAAACAGGAAAAATCTGGATTCTGGGGGGGGGGGGGGGTGAGGGATACCTCTTGTCAGAATGTTCCGGGTGGTTAGGGTTTTGAAGTTATAAGACCGTTTATTGCAGCTAACAGGACACGACTTTTATTCACGAGCCACGAGACAGACACTTTAATCAGAATGAGTATACACCACGGACATATCTCACACAAATCTCTAGTCAAGCCAAGGTCCCATATATATGGACCGCCGTCTCAGAATCCAACCGTCTCTCTCCAACACAAAACTAGAGACTGCCCTCTCTAATGGCCACCCACTTGTCCACTCTCTCACTCATGCATCATTTCTAGCCGTCTGGCATTTATTTTGTTTGCGCATGCAGACGGTAAAAGCTTGGCCATCTGGCCCTTTAATTAGCGTGACTTCTCGTACTTGGCACTTTCATGAAGATTAAATTCTGTATGAGTGTCCCAAAATAAGCCTTTCACTGACCTTCAAATAAAAGCCTTCCACTTTACTATTCCCTTTAAAAGCCGAGGGGGGGTACTAACCAAACCTTATGACTAAATTTTCCTCCTTTTGCACTCTACAGGGAGGGGGGAGGGTGAGGTGAGGTCTGGGCGGTGAACCCCCCCCCCCAAACACATGTATGCTGTATACATGCCATAGAAGCAGAAAAAGCTAATAATTTTATACTAATTAATTTTAGATGTCAAGATCCTATGAAACAGAGGTGTCAAGTTATGATTCAGAGACGACTTTCAGAGTAGCGGCAACAAAAATGTATGCTTTAGTTTCAAAAACTTTAGGTTGAATCGAAAATTCAAATTTGACAGGCTGTATTCGTTGTTGTAAAGGTATGCATACTAATCAATTTCGGTAGAAGAATCTTACGAAAAAGACCGGTCAAATTTGCAGACAATTTTAGGTACGAAAAGATGACTGTACAAAGAAAGTCCAAAATTTCAATCAAAACATTGAGAAAAACTGTTTTTATCATCACTGCCAGCAGAGATGACAGGGCCAGAGCTGTCAGCACGTCCCGCGGGGTCAACCTCATCACCGGCACAGCTAAGGGGGTCACTGGCCAGCTCATCAGAATGGCTGCCTAAAAACAAAACTATTACACTTCATGTCTTTTCAAGTATTTACTTCAAAACATGTAGCCTTCCAAAAACAAGAATAGATGTTAAAAGTGCCATTTCAGTGGAATAAGTGATTGTGGCGCTCTATTTACAAAGAAAATACCATCAAAGCACCTACTTACAGATAAATGAGCCACAGCTCACATATCAGTTATTCCGGCAGACACTTCTGGTCTGAGCACAGTATTTGCGGCATTTTCCTGTATGAGTGCAGCACACTGGAGTCAGGTTTCATTGAGAATACAATTCACCTCAGTTCAGACTGTGCATGTAGGGTAGATGTCGGAGAAGCATACTAGTCAATCTTAGACGTCAACATCTTGTAAAAAATGGGGAGGGCCAAGTTTTTAAGTCAGAGTGGTCGTTCAAGATTTTCAGTCGTCTTTCATGCAAGAAAAAATGGCTCCTTGGAGGTTCAAAAATTTAAGGTGGAATCGAGAAGTCAAGATTACAGTCACAGTCGATTTTCTGGGTACAGCCAAGAAAAAATAGCTATATAGAAGTTCAAAAATTTTACGTAGAATCGAAAATTCGAAATCGCCAGGCAGTATACATGCCGTGGAAGCAGGAAAAGCATACTAATTAGTTTTTAGAAGGCAAGCTCTTATGAAAAAAGGGGTCAAGTTTAGATAGCAATAGGCAAGATCAGCAATTTCCGTAATTTTTGTGATTTTCTATTGTCAAAGACATTCTTGAAAAAATAGGTAAAATGCTTAAAATTCCCAATTTTTGTTCAAAATCTATAGTCATCAGACTCAAGAGACTGCCCCTTATAAAGACATAGCCATCAATAGATTTTAACGAAAACAAATTGATAACTACCAACCGATAAGTACTAACAAGCAATCAAATCTGTGCATCCATCTAAATCTTCCAGCGAATCCCACGACGGACTCCACACGACTTTGTATATCACCTCACCGTTGACATTTTTTTATCTGTGATGGAATCCACGGAAAAGGCCATGTTATTAGAAATGAATATTATAGGACTAAACAAAAAATATAGCCACATTATAAAGACTAAACCGATTTCAAAAACAATTTAAGATCTTGGCGGTTCATTTTTCGACTCAGACTCAGATGGGGACGACACAGCTAAATTTTCCAATTTTGTAACTGTTCAAAGAATGAATTCATGAGACAGAAATCACTCAACTCCTTCCGGGTACGCTATAGGTGGCTACATACATACCTGCAATAGCGTAGCCAGAAAAAATTCGGAGGGGGAATGCACAAATTTTTTGGGGGTCTTGGTTCTGAGCCCCCCAGAGCCTGACAATTTTTCTTATTTCGTGACTGTCCTGGAATGTTTACAAAGCATTCCTTCAAATTAAAAAAAATACTTAAAGCCGTGTCTACTTGTTCATAAACCCAAACTATACAGAGGCTGGTAAAAGTACACCAAGTGTAACCAAAGGTAATTGGTACTCATTTTTGGGTGCGAAACACGGATGGTGCTGGTGCAACACGGTTATTGCACGCCGAAGGCGCGAAAATATTTTGTAAAGTGGCGGTTTTACACATGGCCCGGAAAAAAATTCCTGGGAGTCCACAGTTTCGGGGGGGGGGCTCCTCCACATTCCCCACCTTCCTTCCTGGCTACGCGACTGCATACCTGTAATCTTCATTGGGTTGACCTGTGCTCATGGAAAAGGGGACAGGTGACTGGGGCGGTCGCTCCAGAAATATTTCCAGAGGGGAGTGCCCGTTACAAAAATCAGTTGTTATTATTATTAGCTCATTATTGCAAATCTCAAATCTGCCAGTTGGGATGCCCCACCCCGGAAAAATCCCTGCGAAATACCCTGCTAATATCTGGCTTCCAATGAACGGTTAAGCCAGAAATCTCCTTTAACTAGACCTACGACCTTCTAACTAGCCAATAAAATCAGCAAATTTACTTTACTACCAATATTATTTAGACCTCTACTTACCACAGAGGTCTGCCAAAATAGCCCGATATGTTTGGATTAATTCAAAGACCCAGTTAACGCAGTACGTATTAAATACCAGTTTTGTACCGATACTGCAACATTGTTGTACTAAGAGTCACCGGTCATTCTTCCATATACGCATATCTGTCTCAAAAATTTGCAAAACGTAACAGGTTCAGCTCAAATTTGGTATGGGCGCATTTCTGATAGATCTGTGACAAAAAAATTAAAATATTAAAAAATGGACCCCCGCCTTAAAAATGTCAATTTTTTGGTCATTTTTTCGACTTTCTCCGATCTCGCTGATTTTTACATATATTATTGTCCAAACGGTATATTTTAACGAGTTTTTAAAACTTAACTTGTAAGTCTTACGGTTATTGAGTAATTTCACCTAAAAGTTGAGATTTCATGTGTTAAACATAGGAAATTGGAAAAGTTCTGACTTAAAAGTTTCATTAAAATTTTAAAACACCTAATTTAATATTCTGATTCCTACAAATCACAGTTTGGAAACGTGGAATGATATAAAGATATGATATAAAGCTTGAACAGATCCGTTTTGCCATTCGTGAGATTTCTCTGGCGCACGTGAAAAAGTGACAACTTATGTTTAACACATGAAATCTCAACTTGGAGATAAAATATACTCCATAACTCAATAACAATAAGTCTTACAATTTTAATTTTAAAAGCTCGTTAAAATATACCGTTTGGACAATAAGATATGTAAAAATCAGCGAGATCGGAGAAAGTAGAAAAAATGATCAAAAAAATGGGACCCTTAAGTTGTTTAGGGGGAGGACCAAAGGGAACCAAAAAAGTTTTGTCTCCAATTTCGGTGAAAACTTGCATACGGGTCGCTGAACACGCATTCTGAAAATAATTTTTCCATCCAGAGTTTGACCGAGGTACAAAACCTTAGGTTGATTGGTTCAAACCAGACCAGCTGTGCAGCAGTGTTGTTGACCGGCTGGGTGGAAAACAGCCAGCCAGCAGCTGGCCGTTGACCGGCCGGCCAAGAGGAGCACTCAGACTGGCCCTTTTAGGCCCGCCGGGCGCGCTTATATTTCTGTGATTTATCAGAATTCTTTCAGTAAATCAACCTTAAATCATGCTTTTAAATTGTTAAATTCTAAATCACCTATAAATCGATTTTTAGTCTTCGATTGTTTCTGACCGACAGGCCGGCGAACGGCCGGCCGGCCGGTTTCGGCCAGCCAACAACACTTCAGCCGTTGGAACCGTTTGACTAGTGCAGCAGGCCGCTGTCAGGTCTACACCATGCAGGTCTACATCAGGTCTACATGCAGCTGCACTAAACTAGCAAAGTCATTCACCAAAACATAAACTTCAACAACCAAAAAGAAAATACAACACATAAAAAGTCAGTTTAATACGGTATAGCTTGACCGGCGCCGGTCTTTTTTCCGTACTTCTTGAATGATTTGTAAAATTTGTTTAATTATACTGTGAATATAGTATTTTATTTGTATTTAACCTGTTTTTGTACTAATAAAATTTTCAATTTCTTTCAAGTAAATTCTTGTCTTGTCTTGTCTCTTATAATAAAATCCACTAATAGAAGACATATTTTACTGATTAAAGCCACACCACAGAACAAGCGACATCAGAACATCAGAAATCTATAAAAGCAACGATAGCGGTATGAACAAAAATAGGCTCAGTGATATAAAAGGTGACGCATTTAGCAATGTAATAGCTTTTTTCGACTGCTATTTATGTAAACAATGTAAATTCGAAACTGAAACAGAAATGCATCCAAAAAGTGTGAACCCTATTCGGCTTAAATGAATTTTAAAATTTGTAGATAATACACATATTAATAAAATTAATTAATAATAGAACACATATTAATCCCAAATACAAAATCACTACTGAAAAGCTGGTCAACACAAAAACATTTTTACAAAGAACGCGTACAAACAAATAATTAGACGACTGCGTCTACACTCACAAAGACAAGTTAGACAAAACTTTAAGTGTCAGAATGTACAGCACAGACGACTGATCTATGTCCAGATCTCACAGCTGCAGCGTTGGCAAAGTCTAATCCATATGTGGCACAGCGGGAATGAAACTGAAATGAATGAAAATGAAGCTTTCCGATCTTGCCAGTCAGGTCCATTAAATCGGGAAATGCCAGCACAAACGCTGCAGATCACATATTCATCGACATTGGCTTCAATGGAAGAAAAGCAAGCAGCACAGATAACGTTAGAAGCAGACAGCTGTCGATTGGGACGGTTAAAAATATTTTTTCTCCCATCCGAACCCAAACACTTGGGGGTGACGGGAGTGCAGTCAATGGAAAGAAGGGGCAGGACAACCATCAATTCATCGGTATATGTATCATGACACTGGATAGGCAGTTGACAAGCAGATGGCTCGTCAGAATGGCTGCCTAAAAAACAAAACTATTACACTAATATAAAAGTTCAAGAATTTACTTCACAACAAGCAGGCTCTTTCGAGCCTTCCAAAAACAATATATTGAAAGTGCTATTTCAGTGGAATAAGTGTTTCTGGCACTCAATGCTACCATCAAAACACCTATTTAGATAAATGAGCCACAACTTACATATCACTTATTCAGGCAGACACTCTTCTGGTCTGAGCACATTGAATATTTGCTGCATATTCTTGTCTGAATTCAGCACGCTGAGTTAGGTTTTATTGAGAATACAGTTCACCCCAGTACAGACTGTGCATGTACGCCAGATGTAGGAAAAGCAGCCAGATTCGAAGATTCAAGGTGCAATCGAAAATTTGGCTGCGACAGCCCATATACATGCAATAGAAGCAGGAAAAGCATACTAATAAATTTTAGCAGTCAAGATTTTATGAAAAACAGGGGTCAATTTTTGAGTCAAAGTCGACTTTTAGGGCATCGGCAAGAAAAATTACTATTTTACAGATTCAAAAATTTTAGGTGGAATCTAAAATTCACATTCGGCAGGCTGTATACATGCTGTAGAACCAGGAAAAGCATACTAAATAATTTTAAATGGTAAGATTTTATGAAAAAGAGAGGTCAAGTTTTTAGTCAAGGTCCTCTTTCATGTATTCTAGCAGGGTATCGACAAAATATGGCTATTTACAGATTCAAAATTTTAGGTGGAATCTAAACTTCACATCCGGCAGGCTGTATACACGCTGTAGAACCAGGAAAAGCATACTATTTAATTTTAGAAGGCAAAATTTTATGAAAAAGAGGATTCAAGTTTTGAGTCAAAGTCGACTTTCATGGTACAGGCAAGAAAAATGGCTATTTTACAGATTCAAAAATTTTAGGTGGAATCTAAAATTCACATTCGGCAGGCTGTGTACATGCTATAGAACCCGGAAAAGCATATTAAATAATTTTAAATGGTAAGATTTTATGAAAAAGAGGGGTCAAGTTTTGAGTCAAGGTCGACTTTATTGGTACCGGCAAGAAGAATGGCTGTGTTACAGATTCAAAATTTTTAGGTGGAGTCAAAAGCTTGGTTGCTACAGGCGTATACATGCTATAGAATGAGAAACAGCATACTAATTAATTTTAAATGTCAAAATCTTATGAAGAAGAGGGCCAAGTTATGAAAAAGAGGGGTCAAGTTTTCAGTCAGAGTCGATTTCCAGGGTACAGGCAAGAAAAATGGGTACTTAGAATTTCACACATTTTAGGTGGAATCGAAAATTCAAACTCGACAGGCTGTATAAGGGCGCAGGCAAGAAAAATGGCTACTTAGAAGTTCAAAAATTTTAGGTGGAATCGAAAATTCACAGTTGACAGGCTGTATGCATGCAGTAGGTGCAGGAAAAGCATACAGATTAATTTTAGATTAATTAAGAAAATACATTCCTAGGCCAAGACTGAACATACCGCCAGATTGCGAAGTCAGATCTTGGCTCACTGAGCCACCAACAGCTCCCATAGGGTCAGCGCTATCGCCAACCACAACGGCTCCTCCATGGGTCAACAGGTTACTGCGGTCTAAAAGGGAAGATGAAAATCATGAAAATGAAAACAATTAAAATTAAATTATTACGTACGACTGGATAGAAAATATACTAAATAATTGAATAATAATAAATCTTGTCAGGTCCAAAAGGACCGGCCATGATATGTCAGAGGGGGGCGTACTGCGTGGCATGAATGTCACAGAATATAGTCGCGTATTGCCAGAAACAATCAGCCGCTATTGTCGGTTACCACCATCAGTACTCAAGATCCAGCACTACTGGCTCAAGAAAACTAGACCTCTGAACAGGCAGACTGGCCCCAACTGTAACAAAAATCTCGCTAACGTATATAAGGGCTGTGTGGGGATGCAATATACAGCAATCAGGTTTCACATTCATGGAACACCCATCTAGCGCTATACTGAAACTAGGTCTGTCTACAAACGAAAAGAGCTACAGGAAACGTGATTTCAGTGTGCTACGTTTTTGTTCTTCAAGACTAATTCACATAACAAGATCCTATGAAAAAGAAGGGTCAAGTAGTTTTCAGATAGAGTCAACTGTGAGGTTACCGGCAAGAAAGAGACTTACCGTCAGTTTCCATCAATGCAGCATCGTTTTCCGTGCCAGCCACTGATTCAACTGTGATCAGGACATCGCAGGCCAAATCCAAACCAGGATGTTCACCCAACAATGGGCCAGCACAACCTAAAAAGGCAAGAAAACTGAATTTGCTATTAAGCCCAATTTAAAAAAATAACGAAAACTACTGTCAACATCGACAAGATAAAGAAGACGATACGAGGCGAGAAACATGGCTACTTAGAATTTCACAAATTATAGGTGGAATCGAAAACTCAAATTCGACAGGCTGTATACGTACTGTAGAAGCAGCAAAAGCATACTACATAATTTTAGATGGCAAGATCTTATGAAAAAGAGGGGTCAAGTCTTGAGTCACAGTCGATTTTCTGGTACAGGTAAGAGGAAATGGCTACCTAGAAGTTCAAAAATTATAAGGGGAATCGAAAATTCAAATTCGACAGACAATTTAACACCCGTAAAATCATGTGTTAAAGCTGGGAGCAGAATTCTTGGAAACAGTATATTATGTGTTGAAGAAGGAGAGTCCCGAAAACGTTATTGCAGCTATTTTGCAACTATCCAGCAGTTAAATTTTCCTACTATTTTATTAATAGAATGAATTTTTCAAATAATGTTTATTAAAACACAAATATAATGCGGTATATGCATTAATTATAAATATTTCAAGTTCCGCGTGTGATACTCAATAATTGTAGGAGCAGCCCTCATCATTACCGTCAAAACCGCCCTCCGTCTCGGTATCATTTTGTTCATTAAATTCTTCGTTGAAGATTCCATGAAAATTACGTAAGTACAAAGGGGACAATGTCCGGTTAAGGCTAGCTAGGGGTGAATACAATGGGCATTCAGCCTGTGACCACATTCTATCGATTGATTTCGTGGTTTCATGGTAAATCGGAAATTGTGTGGGAAACGCCGTCTAACGCAAAAAATCAAGTTTTCACTCATTTCCATCAGAATCCAGCTTTCGATAAATGTTAACAAGATGATCATTAACACTTTGCAGATTTTGCTAGACGCAAATAACATTCCAGAAAGCCTGCTAATTAAGTTTAGCCACTGCCGCTAATTACAATAATATTGATTACGGCTATTTCCTTCTCCCTAATGATTTGAGCTGCTGCAGTGTGCGCTGATTGTGGTTGTAGTGGTCGATGATCCCGCCGCTTTCAACAAGTTCTGGAACCCTGTCTCCCTGAATGCTGTCATCAATTAAATCAAATTTCTCAGCAACCACCTGTATAAACTACCTGAGGATCGGAAACTTCATCAAATTCATCAGTCTTTTCGTTGCCTTCAGTATTTATTGATGAATGGCTGAGGGGCTGAGGCTGATGAACTAAGTAACAACTATATATTGGGTTCAAAGTCAGTTAAAATTGATGGAAATTAAAATTTTAGGATTAGGAGGAGGTACATTAAATTGAAATTGAGAATAATATAATTACACATCCTATAACGTTCAAGCCAAAACAAATTCTTAAAAGCTGATTTTATATTAAATAACCTTAGCTACCAAAAATACTGTTTAGCAATGCTGCCTACAATAAATTTGGAAAATGTGCATATCAAGAGCACCATAGAACATCTAAACAATTATTTATTCAACAGTGCCAAGTATCAGCAATCCATGACAATGCAATTGATATATGTATAACTGTAATGACCATCATTTTAACAGTAAAAAGCAACGCTTATCGTCACTGTGACTAAATTCTTAAGTCCTGTTCTGATTGATGCTGTTAATTTCTTCTACGTCTCATTAGGCACCAAGTTGGGACCCTTCAAACTGTGATTGTCAGTTTAATTGATGCATGATTCTTTTCGATACCACGTCACAAGTAGTTTTGTTCTGATTGATGCTGTTAATTTCTTATATGTGTCATTGGGTGCTATGTTGGGACCCTTCAAACTGTAATTCTCAGTATAATTGATGTATGATTCTATTCGATACCACATTCTCATGATTGTGCTGGTTTCTCTCTGTGCAGCGATTTATAAATCGTTGTTACTTTTTTAATTTTTCGTGTTGCAATGTATTTTATACATAATTTTGTGATTTATACGTCTGAAAATGTTTTATGTTAACTTGAATTTCCAAAAAATTGGCTAAATCGTTATTTGCGCCAGCGCCAAGAAAAGTTGTCCAAATCACCCCTAAATGCAAAATTCATTATCATTTTCATTCGCATGATTTCTTCAAAATAGGATCTCTGTATTGCAAGGTTTTTTCTAGGCAAACGTGTGTTTTTCTAGTTTTTCGTGATTTTTGTCTGCAATGGTTTTTACTTTTAATATTCTTTAATATTATATTTAATATTTTTTAATAATACATTTTTAATATTCATTGCGTGTATTCCTGATTAGTTTTAGCCGTTCTGGATACAGAAGCATTGGTGAGCTACACCGCCATGCAGAAACCAAGAATAAAAATTACAAAAATTGCTAAAAGTTGTTATTTTGCTAAATGTTTAAATTTATATTTTCCTTAATCCAGCATGAATTTTATACACGCGCGCATATTCTGTGAGAATTAGTCGAGAATCATCGAATTAGAAGTAGAAATAAATTAATTTGAGTTTTAGGAGAAATTAGAACAGCAAATTAGCCTTTTTTCTTCAAAAGAGTTGATAAAACTTTGGTTCATAAACTTAAAATTTGAAGGCCTCGTCGAAGGCAGAGAAGAGATGTTTCAACTTTCAACCCACGCACAGTGGAGGTTCTACCTGAATGTTTGGAATTAAACAGGATACATTAAGACACGTAAGACGTCAGATTCAAGACGGTTTGACGTTCAGCTTTTATGGAGGATGAACAGCAAGTGATATTTGCTAGCACTGGCTCCATTCGCTTCGCCCGAGAAGATTTACTAAAGATATATGCAACAAGACAATAAAACCTAATCTAATTTTTATAGTTGATTAATTAATTTTTATTCATCGAAAAAACACATCCAAAACTGCTATAAAATGAGTCAAATGGATGTAAGCCTGAGCAATACTTTAACTTTGGAAATGAACAAAAGCCTATCAAATGTCTACAAAGTTCGAGAAACAAAAACCTAACTATCCAAAAAGTGGAGATTTCGTGACATAAATTTAAGCCTACATTAGTGACACCAACAAAATGGTAACAGAACTTAAGTAAACCAAAATGTCTTACTGTCTTAGGGGTTGCTTAAACGTGGACGTCTGGGTCTGTGGTATTGGTCCCATAGGTGAATCACTCTAAGTGCCAGGGTAAGATTACTTACTGTAGTTTTGAGTATACTGAGATTCACTGACAGGTCTGGACGTTACTGTTGCTCTGCTATACAACATTACAGTCAACCAGTTTTCGGAGACATAGACATGGTTGTTTTTCATGAAATCGTTTATAACGTCCATGTCAATGTACGTATATCCACTGCTTGTTGGTGTCAGGATCGATTACCAAGTTGGAAGCGTGCAACTGCAGTATGTTTTGTCCACTTAATGTAATCGTCTGTGAAATTCTTGCAGTACCACATTCTCCCACATTCCACTGACATTCCAAACGATTGTTTGCCGGAATAAATTTGGTTATTCGAAGAAGCTTCGAATATGTTTAGGTCCTGAATTAGTATTGTTTCATGTAGTTCCAAATTTGAAATGGGCGTATTGTAGGTATAGAGAAATTGTGCCTTGTAAATGCCATGTCGTTGCTACTGGTGAACGGATTGCTGTAGATTTGATTTGCTCCGCTTTTAATAGGAGCGAAGTATCCTTCTTTTTTCCTTTGTCACAAGAGTCCCTGTTTCTCTCCATTGGATTTTTTTCCATCAGCTAGTGTGTTTGACACAGGAAAAGAGTATAACACCTCAATTCTGTTCAATCCTGCAAGCCAAAGTGGGCATTTCCTTAGATAGTTTTCTATGCTGTTTCGCAGTAGTTGTTCTAGCTCATGCCTTGTTCTTGTGTCAATAGCTTCTTGTTTATGCATCAGGAAGGACGCAATTAGTTCCATTATTAATTATATCCAATAGTTCCTTTTGTAGGAAGAAGGGTAACATTTGATCAACAGTACATAAATGACGTTTCCTTTATCGCTGCGCCATGGTATTACGGGTACATCAAGATAGCGCATGTAGAATTGAGCAGCATCAATGTAGAATAGTGTCAGCATTTCTGCCTCGTCTGCAATTATAGAGCATGTCGGATGGTCTCTGGTAGGTGTCGAAAGGCGCAGTAATGCCCTGTCGAAGCTGTTTTTCGAGATGTTTGGCTAGTAGATCCAGTTTGTGGATTACGTAATATCGGAGCATAGTGACTGGATCACTGTATCATGTATTGGAGGCACACTGTTTCTTGGAATAAAGATTAACTGTGACCACCATATGCATAACTTTGTATTTTAAGCATTCGCCGTTGCGCGCCTGTAGTTGTTCCGTTGGCACGTGCAAGGTTGGCGGAATGTAGTGTTTCCCTGTAGTGTAATTGATGAGTGCAGTAGGTTCTTGAACCGTTGAACATATATGCCAGCGGACTTTCCAGGAGATTGACCGTGTAAAAGTTGTTGATATTTGTTTCATAGTCTTCGCAATAGGATGACCCTGCCCTTCTTGAATGGACAGAAAATTGACATATGTGCAGTCTGTAACTGCCGCTCTAGCCATTGGCCAAATGTAGGCGATACAGCAAGCATACTGTTGACGGAATTTCCACAAGGATTGAGTTCACCAGTGTCGTCCTCGACGAAAGCGTTGTAGAACATATACATTATTTTAGATAGATAGTTAAATTTTGGGGGAGGTAAAATGTATGATACGATTTTGCACACTACGAATGTGTCCAGTTGTCTGGGCAGTTTGCTGTGCGTAGTCTGTGTACTTTGAGGCTGTTGGCGTCATCATCTGGTACTGTGTAGGGTCCAGTATTTCTGACTTCTATTTGGGCATGAGACTGTATACGACATGTAGAGAGTAGTGATCAACATTATGCAAGTGGCCGAATGTGTCTAATCCAATATAGTGTGCTAAGTAGTCAAGATCTTTTTCGCTGGGACTGAATTGAACGTTCTGTCCGAAACTATTTATCAGAACGAATGTTTTCCAGCCTTTTTCTTTTCGCATGAACTATGTTCTTTTGTCTATTTGTCGTCCCAACAGTTCCATTTCGTGTTTTTGAGTTTCAAGGACAAATTCGTCCGAGTTAACGAAGGCATTATCCGCTGCCACTTGTTCCAGCAGTCCTCCGTGTTGTATTCTGATTCTGGATCCTTTGATCTGCGGCAGGTAGTATACCGTAGAACATGAAGTGTCGATAGAAAACTTGAGCTATAGCTTATCTGGGGAATCCGGATTTGTAGAAGTCGCTTAGTCCAGGTATTGCGACTACCACAATGTTAACTTTGTTTTCTTTGTGATGTCCTATTCGTATTCCGCTGACAGGCTGGCATTTATAAAGTTCTGTTTTTTGCTGAAAGTCTGTTTAGCCAGTTTCCAGGAAAGTAGTGATCAACATTATGCAAGTGGCCGAATGTGTCTAATCCAATATAGTGTGCTAAGTAGTCAAGATCTTTTTCGCTGGGACTGAATTGAACGTTCTGTCCGAAACTATTTATCAGAACGAATGTTTTCCAGCCTTTTTCTTTTCGCATGAACTATGTTCTTTTGTCTATTTGTCGTCCCAACAGTTCCATTTCGTGTTTTTGAGTTTCAAGGACAAATTCGTCCGAGTTAACGAAGGCATTATCCGCTGCCACTTTTTCCAGCAGTCCTCCGTGTTGTATTCTGATTCTGGATCCTTTGATCTGCGGCAGGTAGTATACCGTAGAACATGAAGTGTCGATAGAAAACTTGAGCTATAGCTTATCTGGGGAATCCGGATTTGTAGAAGTCGCTTAGTCCAGGTATTGCGACTACCACAATGTTAACTTTGTTTTCTTTGTGATGTCCTATTCGTATTCCGCTGACAGGCTGGCATTTATAAAGTTCTGTTTTTTGCTGAAAGTCTGTTTAGCCAGTTTCCATGAAAGTAATGATCAACATTATGCAAGTGGCAGAATATGTCTAATCCAATACCTTGTGCTAAGTAGTCAAGATCTTCTTCTCTGGGATTGAATTGAACGTTCTGTCCGAAACTATTTATCAGAACGAATGTTTTCCAGCCTTTTTCTTTTCGCATGAACTATGTTCTTTTGTCTATTTGTCGTCCCAACAGTTCCATTTCGTGTCTTTGAGTTTCAAGGACAAAATCGTCTGAGTTAGCGAAGGATTTATCCGCTGCTACTTGTTCCAGCAGTTTGCCGTATTGTGTTGATTCTGGATCGTTTGAGACTATCTACGGCAGGTAGTATGCAGTAGTATGTCTGTTTTAGCCAATATCCAGGGAACATCTTTAGCAGTAGCGAAATTTAGCCGCATATCGTTGCTTGGCAATAGGCTGAATGAAACGGAGGTTGTAACCAGTCCGTCGACGTAGTGTTTTGGTTCCAAGTGCTGCATGACGTCATGGTTTGGCATTATTTGTTTGAAATCAAAAACGATGGGTAGTCTCCATTGAATGCAGGTAATGTAGTTGTGTCGACGAAGTTCTCCGCTCCCAGGAAACCAGCATCCAATTTCAATTCCTGTATCAAAGTTTCTATATTTGTGTAGTCTACATTTCGTTGGTGGTCTGTCAGACAGACAAGATGTAATGAAAGCGACCGCAAATCTGAACAAGTAAATAATGTCGTGGTTCCCAAGGCAGCTGAAAGAAAATTATTTCATGTTTTATTAGATTTAATTACGAATGTAGTAATGACATATAAAATTTGCTAAATATTCGATTAGTTGTACACATCGTTAGTTTGCGTTTCGATGAGTTGTGTTAGGTTAGCACGCGGTTTATTTTAATGTTGATTTAAGTTTTTTGCACCAGTATTGATCTGTATTTTACTGTTTAGACCCATTTTTGATAGTTCTTCTGTATATTATTTAGAAAATTGATAGATAGACCAGGTTTAAAATTGAGTTAGTTTAACTGGGAACCTTGCAAACTTTAATGGATGGTTGTCAACCTTGTCAGATGTTGCAGTGGGGTCAGGGAGTTGTGTTTATGACTGACTGTTACATGTCAAAGGAGGGTGGTGATACGGGGATATCGGATTTCAATTTCCGCATCCCCTTGTTACTATTGTTTTTATTAACTGAATTTAGTCTTGTAAATTTTTAGATCTGAAAATTTTTATTTTTCATCGCCGTCAAAAACTGCACCGGCTATCGAAGCTTCAGCCGATTTTGTCCAAAAATGGGGAAGAATGTTCCAATTTTCGTCAAATTTCTGAAATTTTATAGGCTTAGGCTTATAGACTTTACTACGGGGTATAACGGGGAGTTTTCCATGGGTCATATTATGTATAATTTTATACGTGCGCTAATTAATTTAATTATTTAACAAAAATTATTTGATTCTGAATTCTGATACGCCATTTTTTACGATTTTGTAAAGCATCTTCGTTTTCGCATATTTTTGGTAGGTCGGAGCGTCCATGCAATATACCGAATATACACCAAAATTTCTACACTTAATATATAACAATTTTCATCAGCAGAAGGCCAATGAGATAATGAACATACGTAGATGCGCACGTGACCAGAAGTTAAACTAATCCTTGAGGCTGACGAAAATTGAAGGGTTTTGTCCGAGATCTCCGAATACTGATGTGTGGATAAGCAGAAGGCAGTTAACAGTTTACCACAATAATGTAAAGTTTTGGCCCCAAAGGATAGATAAATGGGCGACCAACACACTTTACGGGGGTGCTGTTCGCTTTAGACTGGATACGCAACCTGGACTGGAGATAATTTCCAGGCCGACCTCGACAAGCCTCGCCAATTAGATACACCAAATACGCGTGAAACTTAGTCTCAACCCCACTAAAAGACCCCTAATCTAAGCCCTAAAAGCCCTACTTACCGAACTAACAAATCTAAATCCTAGCTAAAATACACTAGGCCAAATGGCCGTATTACAATTTTTTAATATAAAGACTGGAGCGGGGGGGGGGGTTGTATAGTTGACAAAACCTGATGCACTTACTGTTGGATTCCAAGAATAGGCGTAGAAATACAGATATTGGCAGGCAAACAGACCATAAAATATAGCATATAAAATATCAGGTGCCCCGATAGCCGATATTTGGGTGTCCCCCACCCAACCTATCACCAGATTGGGAGGCCTTTACTAGTCTAGCCCGACGTTCAAGACACTAGGGGACCCCGAAAATGCGATAAAGAAAGCAGGAAATAGCATAAAATTTGGGCCAAGAGAGCGTAAAAGAAACCGACCGATTGACTCAAGCGCAAAACTAAGACTGACTGGACTTTTTGAAATAATGAGAGAACGTGCAATCACGTGATCACACGTGACTTGCCCAGCCAATCAAATTTTGACAAACTTTTGAAATAGAATTTTGGGCATTGCTATGGATATGCATGATGTATCTTTGCAAAAACACATACAATTATAATATTTCAAATGCAATTTATGAACTATCGGGGCGATTTCAATAAAAACAAGATGCATAAGTTCGGACTAATTTTCCGTGTAGAATCTTTTTAAATAATAATAAAATGACAGTAGGGCATCACCGCCCTACTGTACAATAAGGCACATTATCATTAAAGAATTGATAACCTTGAAGTGAGTGCTTTTGAAGAATACTTTGTGTTACGGATTATAATAGTTTGCACAATATCATAAAAACATGTAACAGAAAAAGATTAAATCTGCGACCGCACTGTTATTGTTTTTAGTGCCTAATCCTAAAATGCATAATGACTTGTCCTTTATTTTATTTCATGGCACAGCTAGAGTGCAATGAAGGTTAACTCATCGCTTAAAGAAACCGAGCGATTAAAATCAACATAAACGGCCTATTCTAAACGCCATTAAATTTTCGCGCCACAATTTGTTTTGATAAGCAGTTGGAACGAAAACTGGAATGCTAAATTCTGCCACCTATATGCAAATACTTGGCCTTAAAGGTCAAAATGAAATAAACACAGTATGTCCATAAAAAAGGGGGCTTTGAGAACAGCTGTTTCAAATACAGAAAGCGAAACCTTAAGAATTTAGTATTCCCACAAATTTTCTGTTTAAAACTACCTGTCCTTATTTAAAGACGAAGCACGACAAACTAAATTATTTTAATACAAGTACTGTGTAAACGTTGTGACAATTAAATTAATCAGTTTTCAGTCATCAGTCAGATGTAAAGAAAATCAGTATAGTAGCAAAACCTAGCGGATATCCTTTTTTTGAGATTGTCCGTGTATCTGGATAGTACCAAAATTCTTATTTAAAGGGAGCAGTGCAAAAAGATGTGGAATATAATAGTTGTTAACGACAGTTGTTGATTGAGAGTTTAATTAAACGGCATATGTAGATGACATCACCTAAGAGCAGCAGTTCGCCTATATAGAGATAAACGCATAAATAACTCTCACTCAGAAGACTTTAACTAAGGGGAAAGTTTTACAAAATATAGGATACCCAAAATACCTAATACCTTGTCGTTAATTTCATTTTATGGCATAGCTGAAATGCAATGAACGTTAACTCATAGCTTAAAGAACCTACGAACCTTAAGGAACTTAAGAACCTAGAAACTCTAGGTTTTTTGGAATATTAAAACTGGTACAACTCTCAACTCGCACTATAACTGTGTAAAACAGACGAGAATGAGTTCCTAGTACTAAGAAACAGATTGAATCTAGACTTAGCAAAATTAAAAGTGTTTGAACTAGCTCACAGAATTGAGCTCCTTATTGAAGGCTGAATTCAGACTGAATTTGTTTCAGACTGAGTGTAATTACGGCCCCCTTTTGCTATCCTTTGTAGTCACCCTTGACCATCTGCTCAGTTCCTAGACTAGGTCATAATTAATTCAACAGTCGGACTCGTTTCTAAAAGACCTATTCAAGGCTAATCCAGACGAAAACCTTAGAATCAGACTTATTATACAGCATGCTCCGTCCACGAAATAAATTTCAGACAGACAGTAGTGGATTTTATCACAATTTCAGAGGTAAACCACATGCCTTTCTACCGTAACCGAAAAAGTTCAAACTAAACAGCTGGTTGGTGCTTTTCTCGCTATTTTGACCTTGATTTCCGGTGAATTTCTTTTTTTCAGCAGAACTTTACAGTTTAAGGTTAAGTCATAGCTTAAAGAAACCGAGCTATTAAAATTAACATTAACAGCCCCCTTCTAATTTAAAGGACATTAAACTTTGGCGCCACAATTTGTTTTGATAAGCAGTTGGACCGAAAGCTGGAATGCTAAATTCTTCCGCATAAATGCAAATACTTAGCCTTAGAGGTCAACATGAAATAAGCAGAGTCTGTCCATATTAAAGGTGGCTTTGAGAACAGCTGTTTCAAATACAGAAAGTGAAACCTTAAGAATTCAGTATTCATACACATTTTCTGTTTAAAACTGCCTGTCCTTATTTAAAGACGAAGCAGGACGAACTAAATTATTTTAATACAATTATTGTGTAAAGTAGGGACAATTTGAGTTATGAGTCCACCTTGTCCCTTTTTTGGATTGGAAATTGACAGCATGATCAATGATCATATAAACGTACGAGAACACTTGAGATACATAATGATATCTGCAGAATAGTTGGATGAATTTTAAGCCAATGTATTGAAAAATGATATTTGGCTTCCATTTTATGGAAGAAATGAGCGATACACAAGTTTTAGCACCATTTACAATTTACACATTAAAGAAAATCATTTTAGTAGCAAAACCTAGCGGATATCCTATTTTGAGATTGTCCGTGTATCTGGATTGTACCAAAATTCTGAATTAAAGAGAGCAGTGCAAAAAGATGTGGACGTTGGTGCGAGCAAACTATCAACACTTAATAGATGTTAACGACAGTTGTTGATTGAGAGTGAGAGTTTAATTAAACGGCATATGTAGATGACATCACCTAGGAGCAGCAGCTCGCCTATATAGAGATAAACGCATAAATAACTATCACTCAAAAGACTAATTAACTTAACTAACTAGAAATCAGGGGAAGGTTTTACAAAATATAGGATCCCAAAATACATAATAACTTGTCGTTCGTTTTATTTTTGGCATAGCTGGAATGCAATGAAGGTTGACTCATAGCTTAAAGAACCTACTTTATGCTAAAAATAGTAAGCAAAAACATTCATTGCATTTTATCTTCACCTTTGCTAATTTCTGTTGTTCCCTACCTTCAACTTGATTCCTAAAAGCTACTAAGAGGTGTTATTACTCCTCGCTTGACATAAAGAATTCAAAGATTAATATATGATTACAAACAGTTAAAAATGTAGCTGATTAACAATTCATGGTCCTCATATTACATGTTTTGATACGGATGATTTATCTTTATTGCAACTGAATTTAATCAGTCCATATTAACTAAACAATTAACAGCCTGCTGTCATCAATTGCGATAATGAAATCATAATACGTGAAATCATCAGTAACATAATTAATACTACTCTTTCCTTATATGACGGTCCATATTAACATTTTATTTGACTATTCGTTTTGAACTGCCAATTTAGTCAATCCGCCTTAATTTAACAATAATGTAATAACTGCAAATAATGTAATAACTGCATGTCGTTCTGTTATTCTACGCAAAAAAAAACAAATATTAATAAAACAACTCGTGTTGGTCTTTTTCAATTTATATTCCAGCAGTAAGTTTAAGTTTAAGTTTAAGTAAGTCTGCTCTTTCAATTGGACTATTAAAGTCAAGCAGGTCGTCTGATTTACCTTAGACTACCGCTCGCAGCAGGCCTATATTTACAATAAATATGGTCATGCCAAGTTTATTTTTGCACAAGTATCTTTCTTGTTATCCCGTTACTGTGTTTTCTTGCCAACAATTCTGTGAGTTAAATCGCTGAATTCTATAAATTAGGCCATCGCATGTTTGCTAGAATTAAATTTTGCACAAATAAGCGAAAATGTTGTATGAATCTCTAGTTCATCCTCAAAACTCTGCACAGCTTAAACGGTCGTACTCGTCCATTACGTCAGGCTCCAGCAGAAGTGTGAAGAAACTTTAAGGGTCTTAAGTCTTCACGACATGCGGTAGTTAATTCTGTTTTGTTAGTTAGAAATCTTTGCGACTTGCGTCTTCAAATAATGCACACTGTCACATGCAACTTCAGTTTGAATTTACTTACATGTTGTCACTAAATATCTGCCTCGAATTCTTGTGGTGTTTTCAATTCCCCTACTTGCTTGCTCCAAGTCCCACTTTTCTCAAATTTTCAGTAACTTATTGTCACTTGTCTTGTCACTTATTCAAATTTTACAGTGTTTTGATCTTTACGCCAAACACTTGGAATACCAGCTGGCATACTGATAGCAGGTTTTATGGCCTTAATACAGTCAAGTACAAACAAAAGTTCAAAAAATTTAATTAGGTCAGCCATAAATAAATTAAATGTGTTGAATTTTCTGCCTAATTCACTAACGGTTTGAAGACTCCTGCATCATTAAATGGGCATTGTGACATATGACAATAAGATTTTATGACTTTAGAGGTGTTGTCACCTGCTCACAGTAGCTTTGACTTTACAAGTTTTGTCCATGTCGACAAAATTTATATGTCGTCCATTTATATGTCGAAGCCAAATAAAGAAATCTGCCAGAGGTATAAATACTTTTTCTAACTAAACGTTGTTATGAAATTGCGCACATTTACTCAAAGCTGGACCTAATTTAATCTTAAGGTGTTGGTTCGGGTATTTGCAGCAAACATTGAAAGACTGTACTCGTTACAACTAGCAAAAGTACAACTGTCTCATTTTAACTCTTCGATCTGTACATGCGATAACAAGAAAACAATTTTTGAACATGGATTTCTCGAAATATGGGAAAGTTAAAGAAAAGCGACCAGTTCAGACTTCAAAAGTAAAGTCTTCCCGAGAGGACTATTTTTACTGAAATTGCTTAATGTTCAAATAAGCTCGAGATTTTGAGGCAAATGTAAATTTTGTCTGATTTTCTTCAAAATTTTCAAGTTTGGGAGCTTATTTCTCTCGAACAGAGACAAGACCATGAAAAACAACCCTCGACAATTGTCCCAAAAATGTGTGTTTCAAGCCGTTTTCTAATCGGTTGCATGAGCTCAGCGAAATCTGTGTTCAAAACATTCTGGTCGCGATTTTCAAAAACTCAAATTTTCTTTGCTGTGTGTAGGAAGATGTTTTTCAGAGAGCTCTCTGTTGGGCATAACATGTACTTCTGTACAGATATGTACAATACTTGTCTGACGCACCTGTACTGTTGAAACTGTATAAATCTTGCAATATTTAGTTTTTCAAAATTGATCAGTTTTGGACCTAGGAAATCAATTTTCGCTTTTACCTCTTGAACCGTAGAGAATCGATGAATCCTTTACAGACCTGAGTTATTGGTATTGGCAAGAGGATTCGAATGACTATAAGTTCGTCCGTGTAGGGAGGCCGTAGCGCAAGTTATGACGAATTAAATCTAATTTCTCCGAAACTCATATTTTTATCCCGCTACTTTTCTGAAATGTTTTCTACGCTAAACGTGTGATTGTAGCAAATTTCAACGACAATTGCACTTTTAAAGCACAAAAATAAACGAACCCGTCGAAATCTCAAGCAGCTTATCAAAAATGACAAAATACGCTTTAGTACTTCACCTCGCAAAATGTATTCTGTCAGCACAACTGGCTTATTATAACCTATAATTACACTGGATTCAGCTTTGTGTGACGTAAACGAACTGAAATTGAAGTGTTGTAGTTTTCACAAGTTTGTCCTGTAATCTTATTAGTTGAATGGTGTGACAGAGCCGGGTTAGATGCAATACGGGCTGAGATAAAACTAATCATTGCGACAATTTAAATGAACAAAACCCTAACAAGAGTGTGACAATCGTCAAATTGGACGCCAGTGACCCTTAAGAAATGAGTGCAAAGCACATATTTGTATACGATAACTTGTTTGTGTGTTCAAGTGTTGAAGCCCAAAACGTTTTATCTGCAGCTGGCCACTGTCGTTCTTATTATGCCCATTAATAACAAAGAATGTGACGCTTGTCAAACTCTTTAAGAGTAACTAATGGTTATTACGTAATAGCAAACAAACTTGCAATTTTAAAAGAGCTAAATAGTTCATTTTATTTACAAATACTTCCTTTGAGACTACGTTCCCATTTAATAACATAATTTGTTTGTTGGCGCATAATTAGCCTTACTTTTGTATTTATACGCCAGAAAAATGCATTTGTCTATCTGGTAATTTTATTTCATATCAAATAGGGAAATGCCTTCAAATTTTCGCAAGCTAACTATGAAGTAGATTACATCAAATAAAGAAGTTTTGATTTTATTTTACTCTGGCAAGAATTTGTGCTAGATAGCTATTTGGCTTCGTCATATATTATATCATTGCAACCGATCTCACTTTACAATTAATTTGAGCGTCATCGAATAGCAATGTTTCACAGACTAGTGGCCAGCTGTGATTGGAATTGTTTGAATATATTAAAAAGACACATTCGATCCGATTGCTTGCATTTGGCACAAGAAAATAGCTGAAGATTTAGCTGAAGTAAGTTATTTTTGATTTTACTTATAGAATGTTTTTAGTTTTCTTTCAACTGATTCAAATGGAAGTCCGGAAAGAAAGATTAATAATTAAAGGCTGATCAGGAAGCTATCAGTAATACCTGAATAGTAGCTGCAGCTGATCACAAACAGAAATATTCCTTTTCAAATTAGGAAAATGATAGGTTGTGCTCACCGTAACAATGTGTCAACCCATTCAACCCACACAGTCATTTTCGTTCTTTCGACTATACCTCTAGCACTATTGGAACCAATACATCAACCGATTCATCAGTAAATTTCCTGTGATATAGTTGCTATAAATGGTCATAAATGTAAAATGTTCATGGTCACCTGGCTAGTTTATACTAAAAATCAAATTCTATCAAAATGGAAAACCAGCACTTCTTGATAAATCAAGAAGTACGCCGAATACATCGCAGTAATGGATCACGAAATGAAAGATTTTATTCAAATCGACTGTGGCTTTGACTTCACGCAAGATGTGTGGATCTCTTGCTTGCTGTGAGCGGAAAGAGTTCGATGTGCAATTAAGTCATCATTTCCGGGAACGGAATAAAGAGAAGGTCAATCAAGGAGTGTCGGAGGCAGGAGCTGATTTTTATATGTCTGAGGAATAGCCAGATTTGGACTTTCGATTGATTAGCAATATTATTAATTTAAATACTATTGTAAATCAAAACAGGAAACAAAAATGTATTTGTAAGATTCGAATAATGTAGTCTGGAATACGTTAGTCTGATCAGTTACCCGAGATCAATTCTAAGCTGTCTATTCAAAGTTTTGTTTTTCTGATTTCTTGGCGAATCTCTCATCACCTTGGAGAAAAATGATTAAAAGTGGGTCGCTGTGTTACTATATATTTGATGTATAAATAAAGGTGACAGACGTTACCTGGGTAATTCTGAACTGACCACAATAAAAATGAAACAGATTTCTAGGAAACAGTTTTCTAGATAGTCTACTTTTCACTGACAAGGACTCGTAGTACCAAGAGTACATAATAGATAAGAGTGTGACAGCTGGCAGGCTCTCTATTATTAGCTCTCGAGCCATGCTATGCACGTTAACGCCCCCCTCGCAATTGCGTACCTAGTGGACCCCAGCAAATCAGTAGACACTACGCAACGGCGTATGCTCACTTCTTGCACCGTAAGCAAGTCCCCCCTTCAAATGTGACCTATCGTTTGCCAGAGTAAGGCTCGAGAGCTGATAACTGCCAGCTGTCTCACTCTTGTCTATTATGTACCCTTGGTTATACTTGTGAATTCAAAGCTTTTTGTAATGCATATTTTTAAAAAGTTTTGTTTTAGAACTTTTAGAACTGTTAGAACTTGATCATAACTAGGTGTCTCAGAATTAATTTGTGTATATAGTACACATGGGGTTGCTTTAAATTTGAGAATATGTATCTACAGTTTCCAATTGGGAGGTTCTACATTATTTAGATAAATTAAGTAGATTGTGAGTGTGTGGGAATACTTAAAGAAATTCACTTTGAGTTCAAGCTCTACTTTGCATGAACAGGGCTTTACGCTGGATACTGCCGAACGTCGTCAAATGCAATTCAGGTCCGTAGCCCCCTTTTCTTTAAATCCCAATCTAATAATACGCCCGTCTGCTAGAGTTCTTCTTGCATCCCTATTTTCTTCTTCAATCTTCCCTATTTTCTGGAGATTACAACTCAGAGAATGTTAAGCATAATTGCCGACAAACGGCCAAGCAGTGTTCCGATTCATAAACAAAATTATATGCCAGACGGTCAGGAAAGACTTAATTATAATGAAAATAGACTGAACGTTTCTACTAGGACTGAAGAGGGTGGACGTCAAGGGGTAAGTCAAAGCAAAAAGCGGTAGGGCTGTCTGAAGCTTTTTACGTATATGTCTCTGTTCGCAACATTGTAGACATCAGTTTTCACGTTGAATAAATTCACTCTTTTAGAGTACGGTAAACTGTGTGGTTTAATTATTAGTTCCTCTGAATCCTATTGTTTCAAAAGTACACAGACAATCACTCTGACAATCCGGGTGTCAGAAGTGGGATTCGAACCCAGTATGCACCCATGCTTTTTTCGTTCCTCTGTTTTTCCTTGGAAAGCGCAGAAATGGCAACCAACCAGGCGATGCAAAATTATATTAACCAAATCGTTTCGACATTCGATCTCTGAGCCCAAACGATCTCAACTAAATTTTCGCCGATGGATTTTTACAAGCAAAGGTCGCATGTATTCACGTTTCAAAGGGATAGGAGATGGATATATTGAACTGCGACAAGAGATGAATATTTTCACGTTACAACACAAACGGTAACAAAGAAGCATACGATCGTTTTACCAAGGTGTGGATAATTTTACCAGCAACTGACCCGTATTTTCTCAAATCACTTGATGGTCTTATCAGTCCTATTATGGAGTCTACCTATGGAAGCACTGGAAAATTTCCTTACGACGACTGCATGTATTTTTATACGAATTGGATTCCGCTACAACCGATGATGCATTTGAAAATGTTAGTAAAATTAACATTTATCATTATGGAAAAATACTACTGTCTCATTTTGACGGACGCGTCCTCCTGGTTTCTACATCTTGCAGTTATGAGTGGTGTTTGTATTTTAAAGAAGACTTATACATCACAGAATGTACCTTTTCATTTATGTTTTGAATGTGAAAAACAATTTTTACTAAGAGTTTTGCACGCATGCATTAAATGTCACAATATTTGTGTATATAAATAACCTGGCAAATTTTGCAAATTTAACTTATAAATTTAGCCAACTATTGATACATGTCCTTTCTTGTCTCTATATAGCTACAATAGCTACTAGTTTGAAGGCTTTCTTGCATACTACACCTAATAGGATTATCTCTTGACAGTATAGGACAATAGGACAGTTGACATCTTCAACTTTTATCAGGATTAGCTTATTGCAGTTTCATTTCACGGAACGGGCAACTGTTCTGTCGCAAATCTGAGACTTTTCTAAAATCTGATTGCATTTCCCATGTATAGCCTTTCCTCAGCTGAGCATAGTCATATCTTCAGCGTGCTTTTTCAAGCAAAGCTTATATACACATTATACATATTCAACTTTCCGCAGAACCTATCTACCCAAGTTTCTTGAGTTAATGGAACTTAAGGAATCTCATGTGACCTGCTCTAATCTCTTTTTCCCTTGCTATTTCTATGCTCTTGTTTAGCACAGACACATCTGCTGCTCCAGAACCATATGCTTGTTATACAATTCTAGAGAGCTTCGTCAACGCCCAAATTTAATTACAATATCAACAGGCTAATCTTCTACTCTACTGCCATTTTGACTTGGATGTTTTCTTTCACGAACCAGATGTTGTCTTTTGTCTAAAATTGAGCGGTTTACTTTTTCAACTTACATTTATCGGACGTACTGCATCTATCTGTTTTTGTGATGTTTGCAGGATTGCCATCTCAGGAACAATGTTTGCATTTATACTACCTCTATTATATTTTTATTGCTCTGCCATCAACCAAGGCATGGATGAGAAAAATTTTAATTTCTGAAACAGGAATGTTCGTTCAGATACGGAATCTTGTACACCTGTTGCACAAATCATAAGTCAAGAACTGCATGACAGAAATCTACACTTTACCGAAGATATTGCCATTTCTTGTTTAAAATACATTTTGCGTCTACATTTCAAATTTCGGAGGTTAAAAGTAAATGTATGCAGATTTAGCATTCTACTTATCTTGTTCATCCTAGAGTTTACCTTCGTACCCACTTTACGTTTGTAAAACTGCCTTATTCGTACTATATTGTAGTAATTAAATACGCAGATAAAATATTTTGTATGTATTTTCAATGTACCAATTTTAATTCTTGCCATTGCTATTTACATTTTGACAACTTCAGTAGCTATCTCGTGGTTTTGTAGGAGTTATCTGATCCTGGTGGTAGTTCAACCTAAAGTGAAAATCCTGCAAATATTTTGAAATGTTTTCCAGAACTTCCAAATGTTTTCCAAATTTTGACAAAAAATTGCTAATTTCAATAAAATTAGCGTTAATTTTTTTGAAACATTTTACAAACTTATCCTTGAGGTACAAGCCCCCCCTGAAAATTTTTGTTCATGATACAAGCAACCTCAAAATTTTTTGGGGACAAACCCCCACGACCCGACCCTATGTTAATGTATGACCTCAACTGTATCCGATAGTAATCAACCAAATACATCACCGTATTTTCTTATTCTTCTGCTTCTAGTACCACTACGCCTACTACTACTACTACTACTACACCACCGCGATCAGTTTCTGGAGCAGAATCAATTCCAAGAGCAGGATCAACCTCTGGAGGGCATGTGCGAACTCATACACGCTCATGAAACTACTTTGACTTTTGGCTTCTCAAAACTAATTTTTTGTGACAGCGTTTGATTTGATGTTTTGTTCTTATTAAAACAGGGTATTCTTTGTTTTCATTTTTCAATCTTACAAATAAACAATCACATTTTTAAGGTGTCTGATCTGTGCGATATAGAACTTGTGTCGGTCGAAATTAGTATCATGAGCATTGCTTTCAATAATGGATGGAACAGGTTGCGAAGGGCTCGATCTGTCGCCGTCGCCACGTAATGTACTTTGAATGGGAAGGACATCATGTCCGTGTGCAGGTTTCTATTTTTAGCTTTGTTTTGTTTACACATAATACTATATGCTTATATAATTCTCGTCTGTGCCAACTCCGGGATGTTATATCATTATCATAGTGTACTCTTTGTTCGCTTCTGACATGCGTAATGTGTTTCCATTACTCATCACTAGCAATACTGCATACACATATACGCTCAAACGGCCTACTACTATATATATATATATATATATATATATAATCTCATAGTCTCAACAATCTTAACTAACACATTTATTGTAAAGAGAAGATAGCAGGATTATGAATAAAACATGTAAAACATGGTTTAAGTATTCACCAAGTGTGAAACTCAATTTTCTCGTTTTGCATCGTAGACGACACAAGAAACATGTATCGAAGATCGTAAAAATTGCAATGCATATGGGTTTTATTATGCAAATATGAGTAAAAGAAATTGTACTTAAGTGGGAAATAAGATAGTGTCCAATGTTTAGAGCATCATCTGACCGGTTAAATTATGTCGTGACTAAATAGTATCAACGACGGCGTCTGCCAGAGTATGATGATCCGTGCCAATAGTATAACGCCAATAACGCATAATAGTGGGATACGCAGACAATACTTGTTGAACCGTCTCGTATTTGTTCATGTTTTGCGAGAATTAGATTTTCCTACATTCTTCTAGGAGAAAATCCTCGAATGTGTCTACATACGTCATATCCCAAATTACGAGCGACTTCCAAGAAATCTTCTTCAACGTCTTCTTAATTGGATGGAGAGAGCAGTAACGCTCTACTCTGAAATGAATACAACTTATAATACTAAAGTAAAACTATAAAATCTAAATAAAATGAAAACTTTAAATTCTAAGTTAGAACTATAAAATCAATGCAAGGTTATTTAAATATGGGCCGGTTGCCGGTAAATATATATATGTATATATGTGCATATATATATATATATATATATATATATATATATATATATATATGCACATATATACATATATATATATTTACCGGCACATATTTAAATATATATTTAAATATTTCAATATATATATGACTCGGATCCTGAGAAATTCGACTCTAGTTGTTCAACTTTAAATCGAAGGTAATGGATTGTTATCGTTCCGACATATATTAAACTAGAAGACATTCTAAGAACTTTGGCACTTGCTGTTTTTTTCAAATGCCGTCTATAGCGTTCACAGTGAGCCGTCAAAGTTGACCTACTTGAATGATTTTGGCTCTGTCTACTCGGTAATGGTTTCACAGCTGGCTACAACGTTTGCCTTAACCAAACAAGCTTAAATTTGACACACATAGTAAGGATATATGGCCCAGTTTGCACACCAAATTTGAGCCTTCTAGCGGCTTTCTTGCTTGAGATAAGTGAAAGTGTATTTCGGCTCTGCCCAAAAATTAGCACATTTTTGACCAAAACTATATCAAAAGATATCAAAAGCCAAAAGAATATTGGCATACATGTTGTACCTTAATACCAGAACTAACATCATGCACAAGATCAGCGATTTTTAGGTGGAAATGCATAACCATTCATGACCTCGAATATAGCTCGCTACAGCGGTAAGCAGCAAAGTAGCCGTAGATTGAACTGCCATTGACGAAGGTAAGCACTACCTACAGTGACTAATTTGTGCTCATAATATTGTCACATGGAGACACTTTTGTTGGTATAATATCATTTACTTAGCCTTTTACATGTTTGAGCTGATTCAAAAACAATGAGTACAAAACCGCGAAAGTTGCCTTTCAGTCCTGTCCAAAAATTTACACATTTTAGGCTAAAACTACATGCGGATATCAAAAGCCAAAGGGACTTTAGCATATATATGTTCTACCTTAATACCAGCCCTATTATCATACAAATAATCAGCAATTTTTAGGTGGAAATACATATCCATTTATGACCTCGAATATAGGTCGGCTAACTTTCAAAATGAATATTAGATGTTAGTACAAATGGCAAATTCTTATACATACATCCGGCGTTAATTTTTTTGAAACCGTGTGCAAATTATTACATCCAAACTGTTTCAATAGATGCGTATAGTTGGTAGTTGCTTCAGTTAATGATTCCGGAATAGCTGAAGAAGATAAACATGTTATTAACTTTGCGTCTGAAACAAATCTGGTTCTTAATTTAGTCTTAAAAAGTTTCAGACAGCCGCATGTGTGACGAAAACTGATAAGACAGTATAAAAGGTGTGCATATTGAGATGTTTTTGAATGGAATGCAGAATCTTTGCACCTGTTATTATGGCTTTAGTTTTATTGCACTGATAGGGTGTAGTCTAGTTTGGCCCAACTGTCACTTAAAACTGCTAAGCCCCGCCCACTTTACTAAAGGGAAAAAGTCTTACGGTAGAGTTTGTTGTATTATCCTTGTTATTTCTCATTACTTCAGTCAAAATATGTAGTCTCTTGAACATTAGATCAGCAACATATACAAAGCTTGATAATGACCAAAATATAGTTTCGGGGACTACTGTTTCCGTCTCTGTTGCGAAAGCTTGCGAAACATGTGTATAGTCCATTGCACCAGTGCAAACTGCAAAGTGCAGTTTTCGGACAAGCTACTTTAAAATACTTTATGCAACGATGACGACTTTGCTACAAACTATTTCACTATAGCAGTCATTTACCTTTGCACTGAGTGTCTGAGCTTTCAATGAAAGAGCATAAGAGGTTTTGTGCAGAAGCTTGAACTTTTTATACATTTGTGTCACATGTTCAGACAAGTTTACTGCCACTTAAAAAGAAAGAAAAAAGTATTAGAAGAAGAAGGTATAAAAACAAGTGTGTAAAAATCGTTTAAACCTTCTAGAGATGCACAAAATTCGTGCGTGATCGTTTTTACCATGGCCTTGTTTTTGTCACATTGAATCCATAGACTTCTACAAAACCAAAAAAGCAATTTTTCATGGTATCTTTTGTGCTTTCCCCAGCCCTGACTTTTGATTTCTGATCAATATCGTTGAAATTTTGTGTCGACTCATACTGGAGGCTGATATTCAAAAACTAAATAATTTATAAATTTAAAAAACTTAATAGTTTTTAGCTAGGTTGGTATTGGGGGAACCAATGGGGAACCGAAAAATTTTTTAAAAATAATTTGCTGAAAACTTGCATACATGCTAACATGTAAAGCTACAACTTTAGCTATACTGAGCTTTATAAAACCAATTAAAATATCTAGACAAGTATCTATTATGCTTGATATTCCCGGTGAGGGATCCATATAGTTTACTATATGGATCTAGCGCAGGGCCACGCCACAATGTGGATAACCCCGACGCAGTCGGAGTTATTCACCTTGGTTGTCTCTGTGGAGAGGCCTCGCGACAGCTCACCAGCTAGCGGGTGGGAAGTGAATTATACCTACCTACCTACCTACCTACCTACCTACCTATGCTCGCTATTTTGTTCGTCCTTCTCAGGTTTTCCGTTTTCGTTTCCTTTTATCAAATTGATCTTAGCATCCTCGGAAAATGGCCAAATTTATTTTTAGATTCATCACTGTTCGCTTTTAAACCTTGTGTGCATCTACCGTTTTTGTTCATTCTAGATGATGTTCCGCTACGGTTTTGCCAATCATTGTTGGATTTGCTCAGGGGCGCTTGTGGTGCCAATGGTTTCCTCGGATTCCCAACTGATCCAACCCTGGCTCAGCAGTGGCTGGCCAAAGTTGCCAGTCAGTTTCCAATTCCTGGAACCGCTATGCCCAATTTTCGCTGGACTCCTTTCGCTACATTGCAGCAGGTAGCTAGCCCTGCGATTTCCTGAAAGGAAGACGTTTTATGTGTCGATTCTATAATCCCCAGTTTTAAAAGCGGATCCTGACCTGTCTCCCTCTGGCTGATGCCCGTGCGTACTATTATAGCTCTCTCATTGCCCATTTTGTAAAGCACCGGGCGAAATTGGAGGCCCCCTGACCTATCCTGTACCTGCAACTGGCTAATGATTTTTTTCCGTGGTTTTTCCGTTACTCCCATACTTTCACTTTTCCAGCCCCTATGCCAATATCACTGTCTTTCCTATACAGATCACCGGCACACTTCGGCGGGAGCGCAGAAGTCAGGCAGCGTCAGAAGTTTAGCTTTTTCCGATTCCTGGAGCGCTGACTCCTCTACTGACTCCGATGCTGCTCACCATGAGCTCAAAGTTGAGTCCAAGTTCATCCATCTCCAGTGCACTTTTATACTGGATATTCTGCCCACTGGAGTCTGCTACATCTCCTCCTTCTATGTCAAACCAGGTGAGAGTCAAGCTTTTAAACTATTAAAATTTGTGAAGCTTCAGTGTCTATTTGCTGCATAGCCGTAACTACCCTACCATTGTTTTTATGCAAGGATGCTGTGCTGGAGGACTCATAGATGTTCCGATATTAAACATTAAGGTTGTATGTGTCTCTTTTTCCTGTTTTGGCATTCATGATGGTGCATTAAATGTCTATTGTTGTGGTTAAATTTTGTTTTTAAATACATTTTTCTAATTATTGTTTTTTAGAATAAACTGAATCTATTTTCTACTCAAACATCACTCTTTTGATGTTTATTCCAAGCAGCTTTCATTCGCCGAGTTGTCTTCCTACTGAACACGTACTTTTGCTTTATACTTTTATATTTCGATTTCCATTATCCTGTTTCTATTATTTTCAGCTCCAACTGCCGACTTCCAAAGTGAACACCGTCCTACTGCACTACCTGTATATACGTTTTCCAATCAAAACTTTAGCACCTCTACTGTATACAAGCCCCTTTTATAGTTTAATCTGTAGCACACACAGTCTAAACACTATATATTTAAAAGATGCATATATAAAACAATAACGCATAGCAGTGCAAGCAAAGAGGCCACACTTTTATGCTATGTCCACTACGGGCCCAACTCTTTAGTTTAATATTTCCGCGAATATTATAAAGTAATATCCAAAGTTCACGTCAATTTTACAGTGAATATCAGTTTCATTAATTGCCATCATTTTCTGTATACGTATAAATTCATAAATCTCCGTAAATTCTTCCTAAAACAGAAAAATACGTGTAGATTATTTTCTGACTATACGTAGAATTGACTTTTACCGTAAACTGCTTCGTAAATGCAAAGGCGAAAGTAAATTCTAAGTGGAATTGAGAAAAAGGGATCATTAATACGCAAACTTTTACGTACAGCAGAAGTTTATACTTAAACACTAAATTCTTGCAGTCGAACAAAATTAAAATTCTGCGCTTAAAGGCACACTGTGCCAAAGTTGTTTTGACAGATGCATAAGGGGGCCAAAAAGCACAAACCGGACCTGGAAGAAGTATTAACAAGAATACCTTGACGCTAGATAGATAGATCAAGCTATCTGCATACAGTTATTACATCACAACTGTATGCAGATAGCTTGATCTATCTTTAATACATCATATATCTGTATGTAGCTATGAAAATAATGATTGTATCTAAACCGTACAATATTTAGCGAAAATAAATAAAACTCTTGTATGAGCACTCCGCCTGCGTCTGTTTGGACAGGTAAATTGCAATGCCCAGTTGCAATACTCTAAGACAGCCGTCAGGCCGTAGTCTTACAATTAAATAGCTTTTATCCTGCCCCAAATAGTCAGCCATATTTATGCTTAACCAGTTTGGACATGCACTATGTTATATTAAAGTATGCATTTAGCTCGTACACATACAGGTTGTGGGACTATCCCATAGCTTGAAAAGCACAAGAGGTATTGTGAAGTTAATGTGGTATATTGTTAAGAGTTATGTGAATAAATTGACACCGCGAAGTAGCCATGTCATGGCCGCAAACGCATTTTACTGATACCCGAGTTGCCGCAACCATTCTATCATCAGCCTAAAATGAGTTATACTCAAGTCAAAATTTCAATGTTATTATCCCGATTCAAAATCTGGTATTGGCACCTATTATGACCCACATATGGACCTTTAAAATGAAGGAAACAAATCGCCGCCTCGGTGTGTACGTAAGCAGAGACAGCAAAAAAGTGTGATTTGGACCAGCATGATGAAGCGGTTGAAAAGATGTTTAATCACAAGCTGTGAGCAAAGGAAAGGGCGTGCGAAGGCGATACTTTAGCACAATATTGCACATATATAGCCGGACTTGTCATGCAAAAATGAGACGGTTTCGACTTGTTGTCCGCTCTGAAAATATCGAAGTGTTGGGACTGATCACACTCAGCAGAACATGCCAAAACAGTCCAAATTTAAAGGCTTTATGTGCGAGCTAGGAACAAGTTAGAAAAATTTCGCTTGTGCCAAAAGTCTTCTGCTATCTAGTAGTATAAAATATGTAAAAATCAATCGAATCGAAGAAGGTCGAAAAAAATCCGTCCAATACTTGTCGAATCTTAGAGGAAGTGGCTCATATATATATATATATATATTTATATATATATATATATATATATATATATATATATATATATATATATATATGCACATATATACATATATGTTTACCGGCAACCGGCACATATTAGATTTTATGGTTTTACTTTAGTATTATAAGTTGTATTCCTTTCAGAGGAGAGCATTACTGCTCCCTCTATCTAATTAAGAGGTCGTTGAAGAAGATTCTTGGAAGTCGCTCGTAATTTGGGATATGACGTATGTAGGCACACTCGAGGATTTTCTCCTAGAAGAATGTAGGAAAATCAAACTCTCGCAAAACATGAACAAATACGAGACGGTTCAACAAGTATTGTCTGCGTATCCCACTATTATGCGTCCAAGGCACGGATCATCATATTCTGGTAGACGCCGTCGTTGATACTATTTAGTCACGACATAATTTAACCGGTCAGATGATGCTCTAAACACTGGACACTATCTTATTTCCTACTTAAGGGGGGGTCCATTTTTGGCCGATTTTTCGACCATCTCCGATTTTGCTCATTTTCACATATTTTGTTCTCCGATTGGTATATTTTAACAAGTTTTTGAAATGCAAGTCGGATCTTTTACGGTTGATGAGTAATTTCACTTCAAAGTTGAGATCTCATGTGTGGAAACTGGAAAAACTGAAAAACAATAAAAACAATAGGAAACTGGAAAAGTTTCAATTTTTTGACTAGTGTCAAAAAATCTCGAAACTGGGCAAAGATTATTAGCATAATTTGGTATCATTAGGAACGTCTATTTGTATGCTTTAATTTGTTGGAATTAAATTTTTGAGTTAGGCCTTAAATTTTTTTTAAATAATTTTTGAAGCATGCTGACTGCGAAATTTGACGTTTTTCGTTGTTGAAAACTGGGGTGTTTCAATTTTGATCAAGCATTACATAAATTGAAAGGCCTAACTAAAAAATCTAATTCCAACAAATCACAGCATATAAGTAGACGTTTCTAACAATACCAAATGATGCTGATAATCTTTGCCGAGTTTCGAGATTTTTTGTCACTGAAAATTTGGTTTTTTACCAAAATTTTGATTTTTTTTGATTTTTTGCCTATTACGTGAGACCATTGCACTCAGCAGCTATCAAATGCCAAAATATCTCGTTTCTCGTTATTTCTGGTGGCTGTAGTTCAGTGTTGACTACAATTATTCCAGCTAAGTAGCCCAACGCATCCATCCGAATCTGTCGGACTGGTACCCATATAGCAAAAATATAGATTTTTTCAAATTTCTCAAAATATGATAAATTTGACATCAATCGAAAGCTCTAAACACTTTTTTTAACATTTTTTCTTCTTGGGCTATGGTCCGCAAATTCATCAAATTAAAGTTGGCTGCTAAAGGGTTTTGTTATCTAACCTCAAAATTGACCTTGCTGCTCCTAAAAGTCGTTAAAAAAGGCATGAAATCACTAAGCCTGCCAACACCGGGACAAAATTAAGTTTTTAGATCAATTTTCAAATGTACACGCCATTGAAGCTCCAAAATAGAAGACTGTATGAGGAAAATTGACTTAGTCTCAAGCGGTAGTCTCGTTTCGCCCATTATTACAATTGCAAGCAGTTGATAGCTCGTAACTCGTGGAGACATGGATGAAACAACTCAATATTCAAACTTGGTATGTACAACATGTGTGGCTACATTATGTGTAAAAATGAGCGAAATCCGTGACTACAAATTATTTTATGGTGGACCCCCCCTTAAGTACAATTTCTTTTACTCATATTTGCATAAATAAAACCCATATGCATTGCAATTTCTACGATCTTCGATACATGTTTTTTATGTCGTCTACGATGCAAAACGAGAAAATTGAGTTTCACACTTGGTGAATACTTAAACCATGTTCTATTCATAATCCTAATATCTTCTCTTTACAATAAATGTGTTAGTTAAGATTGTTGAGATTCCAGTTGCTTCACACCCAGCATCTTCTAAACTGATTCTAATTTTGTTTGGACTCAATCACTTTTTGGCCTTAGTTGTCTTTCAAATCGAATCAAAAATGTTTATTTGGCCAATCTGGCCACTTTGACCAATGCATTCAGATGCACTTACATAAATCCGTATAATTGTAAGCATAACAAGAATATATTTACATCAGGAGCAACTGCATATTATACGTTCTATTACTATGGCCAAAATGGAGTCGCGCAAGAATCTGCGTGCCCGCACAAAAATATCAACAACAACGACGACGGCACAACGGTAAAGACGACAATAACAACAAATAATGAACATACGTATTACATAACTACACTATGTGCAAGTTTACGTTACGACATGTATACGTGTATTATATATATTTAGTAGAAAAATTTCGCACATTCAAGTTTTTTTCGTACTACCCACATTCAAGTTATTCACAGCTAATCGAACTTTTATTTTAAAAACTTATTTAAGTCAACTGAGTCGAGCCTGTTTTAAATGTACACATGCTAAACTGTTCCAAACCGGAATAACTCTATTTGCAAAGAACTGTTTTCTGCAATCAAGCCTTGCCCTACAAGTTCTTAGTTTTAGCATGTGACCACGTGTGCCGTCTTGCACCGCATAAGAGAATTCAAAGTTTCGACCTCATAAATAATCTTATAAGCTTGAGTAAGGTCAGCTTTTTGGCTACGACATTCCAAGGTTTCAAGGCCCGTGATTTTGAGGCGGTCCCTGAAAGAGAGGTCTCGAATTTCAGGTATTCTCTTCGTAAACCGTCTTTGAACAAGTTCTAACGTATTTATGTCTTTGATTAAATAGGGGTTCCAGACACAACAGTTGTACTCAAGTATTGGTCTAACATAAAGGACATACCTAGCCATCAAAAATTTTAACTCACGACAACAAAAGGGTTTAAAAATAACAGCGGGTTTTTGAAAAGCTTTTGCACAAATCTTGTTAGTGTGTAGAAAATTTCAAGTCAGCAGTAATGTAAACCCCTAAGTCTTTTATAATTTCAGCTTTAGGTATTTTGAGACCATTTATTTCAAAATCAGAAACAATATTACGACCACCAATTTCCAGAAGCATACTTTTATGAGAGACGATCGAGAGTTGGTTTTCTAAAGTGCACCCACATAGATTACTGTAGTCGTTTTGAAAAACCACAAAATCCTATAAGGATTTTCCTGAAAAGTAGACTTTTGTATCGTCAGTAAACATCTTCACTTTTTAATTGACAGAGACATCAGGGAGGTCACAAAAGAAAGAGAACAGGCCCAAGTACGCTACCTTGTGGCACTCCGCTCAATCAGAAAGTACATTATTCACTCTCACGTACTCAGTCCTTCCCCGCAAGAATGCCTCTACCCAATTCAATGCCGGCCCGCCTATCCCGTACGATTTAAGTTTGCACATAAGTTTAACATGTGAAACCGAGTCAAAGGCATTGCTTATGTCCAAATACAGGACGTTTCTCACACTTTTTAATTAGTTAGGAGGACCAAAAATTTTAACAGTCCAATAACTGAGTCTGAGTTGAGCTTTGGGCCATAAAACCATGCTGGTCTTTGGTTATGAGCTTGTCTTTTAGTAATTGATCAAGTAAAAATCTTTTGAGTATCTTCTCCATATTTTGCAACAAATACAGGTTAAGGACACCGGCCGGTAATTTTCAGGGGCCGATTTGGTACCTTTTCGTTTATAAATCATATATATATATACATATACATATACATATATCATATATACATATATATAAATATACATGAGCTACTAACCAATCGTCTGGGAGCATCCCATCATTAAAAGATTGTTGAAATATGATGCGAAGAGGTCGACAAAGTTGGATTTTGCAAAGTCTCAAGAACTTAGCTGGAATTTTATTTGGACCAGCTGCAGAAGAAGAATTTAGTGTATTTATCGAATCAAGAATAGAGGGTCCCGTAAAAAGCATATACTCAAGAGAAAAATCGAAATCTTTTTCCGTCAAATTCACACTCCTGCCGTTATCCCGCACAAAAACAGATCCAAACTGACAGTTTAAAAAACTGGCTTAGTCCTTATCTTTAACAGCTATATTTTCGTCTAAACACAGCACAGACACCTCCTCCTTGCAGCATAGTTTACGCTTTACATAGGTGTAAAAAGCACAGTTTGAAGGCCTTTCAACGTGTCTTTACTCGGAATTCAGATGAAATTTTTTAATTTCCGTATCACTTTTCGTTGAAATGTCGTCTAATTTCAGTTTATTGTGTGCAGGGATTCAATCGAAAACGTTTTTGCAGTTTTCTTTTGCGAGTTAGCAGGCGCTTGATACACTTAGGATATTTCTATTTTTGCCTCGCATGAAACATTTTCTTTGGTACGTTATCCTCAATGATCTGTAAACACAATTCTTTAAAAATCAGCCATTTATCATTTACTGCTACATATGGGCTAAAGAGATTTTTCCAATTTATTGTTTCAAGGGTTGCTATCATACCGGCATAATTTGCTTGATTCCAGCAGAAGTAAGATTTATTCTGAGGAGGCTTGAAACAAGCATCAACATTAAAACATACACAACAATGATCGCTATTAGCAACTGGAGAATGAATTTTGAGATCAGAAACCAAATTTGGAATGTTTTCAAAAACCAGATCTAACGTACTTGTTAACCGCGTGGGCCCTATGTGTACACTACTGTTGTCTTACTATTTCTCTACTACTTCCTAAAAATACGGGTAATTTGGTTGCATTACTCACAAGTCATAACTTTATAATAATTCTGTGACTTTTTAATCGAACTCGCACTCACAGCACTACTGCTCGCATTAGCACTGTTAGTGAGTCAACTTGCCCTACTCGCTTAGCTAACTTCGCCGAGTCTGGCTAAACGTTTTATGGTACCTACACTAGCATTCGCAACTAGCACTAGCATTGCGAGTTCTCGCATGCTAGTACTCGCATGCGAGTAAACGTTTTATGGATCCGGCCCATGCACATTTCCCACATCGAAATCAATGTCTTTCAAAATATCAGTGAAAAGTTGATTGTTAAGGTAAATCGAGGAATTATTTCGGAAATAGGATTAATTTCCATTAGTACATAACATCTAATGGAGCAAAACTCAATCAAAATTGCTTTCGTCTTAATTGTTCCGCCTATTTTAAGTAGTGATACTATAGACGCTTACAAAGCTCCATTTATTACTGAAGGACTTACAAATTGCAAGCAGACAAGAAATAAAGATGTGCCAGATAATCAAGATTCATAGGAGTGAAAAATAGTTTTGTTCACCTTCCCAATGTTTCGCTGGCCCTCCCCTTGGTGCACTGGCTTTCACCGTGGCGTTAGACCCGTATGCGTGCCGATTATTCAAAACACAAGCAAAAATATATATATGATATTGAATAGTTTTAGAATGCTGCCAGCGGTCATCTGGCCGAGCTGTTGGATCTGGGCCAGCCAGCCTAGACAGGGTTGGCGTACAACAGTAGTGCAAAAAGTATTCACGTCGGGAACCAAGTGAAACTCAGTTTACCCGAAATACAGTGACAAACACGACTCAGCTAGTTTCGTTTAGCCACGAGACTGCTTGTTACGCTGAATTCAGATTTCGTAGATAACGTGAAATCATAAAATGTTTAGGTAATAGTTTCATTTTAAAGACTGACCATAAAATTTTGTGGGATATTAGCCATTGTATGAGTGAATTCAGTTGCGCAACAGCGCAGCAATGTGGCACAGAAGCGCACTGTTCTCAAAAAGTTAGCGCAACAGTGCGTCTAAATTATTGAATGTCCTCTAATTCAAATGTTTACTTATGCGTGAATGATAAAGCTGATTTCTTTTCTGGGCTAGCTACAGCATTAGTTTTGCAACTATAAAAGGGAGCTTCACGAAGTATTCAGTTAGTTGTCAGTTGTGTTAGGTTTGGTCGGGGATTAGCGTTCGAGTCCGGATGGGTAGGTTCCCGAATGTCAGAGTTGGGCTCTCAGAGTTCACTCGTGTAGTCCCTTTGTATCTTTGTTTTGAATGAGTATTTGAAATAGTTTCTGTTATTTCTTTTGAAGTCTAGTTTTGTATTGAATTCAAAGTAAAGTCACGTTATGGTTTTCTCTTTTTACTAAGTAATTCTAGGGGCTCTACATTAGGCATCACACACCGAGCACGAACCGAGCAATCGTTTATTGTAAAGTATTCTTTTCTAGGCAAGTTATACGACTTTCCTACAATGTGAAGGCTAAAATTGTTTTCAAACTCGCTCAAGATAGTTTACTGTGTATAAAGTATTTTCTCAGCCAAAGATTTTGGGTAAAAACGTAGTATTTTCTGAAAACCTCCATTTTCAAATTTTGAAAAGCCCTACAAGATCAGGTAAAAGCGGACACAAAAGAGGTCCTGAGAATGCAAACGAAATTTCCTTGTGTTGAGCTAACTAATAGTCAATCAAATTTAGAAAAGTGGCAAAGATCAAAGGATTTTGAAAATCAACACATTGAATAAATTTCTCACTTCGTAACCGAAAAACTAGAATTCGGTGGGCTGCCGGAGTGCGGCTTGGTGGTTTTAGCTCTTATCCATCTTTCTGGACATATAAATGCCGCACCCTGTTCAGTTGCGTGAAAATTTTAAAAATTTCGTTTGCTCAGAAGAAAAATCTCATCTTGCCTGTTCAGAAAATGCATACTTTGCGGCAGCTATCCAGAACAACTTTTGAGATATAGTGAAAACAATTCCGCTTTCTACATTTTTTGGTCAGATTTCAGTGTATGAGCTTATTATAAAAAGTACAACAATAATAATCCTAGTTAGGTAGGTTAGTTGATGTGCTATATCCAAAGCCCATGTGTATATTTTTCTCCAACGAAAAAGGATCTTAAACGAAGCTTAGTGTAAAAAATTGTATTATATAATACAGTCCCGGCCAAAAATAATAGCCAATTTATCGCGAAAATTCCCAAATTCGTGAAGAGATTCGCCGGTTAAATAGGGAAGAATTTCTTCGCGATGGCGCGAATGACCTCTCGGACAAGCCTTCGCGAAGATGTTTATAACTTCAATTTCTAATCTCTTAGGAACGAAACCTAGGCTACCATTTCCAGTGGGTGCTCGCGAAGGGACGCGGAGGGTTACAGAGGTGCCTTCGCAAAAGTTTTCCTTTCGCAAAGGTACTATTTCTGGCCTTGACTGTACTGAAGATTTCGGCATCTAATACAAACACTATCGAGACATCCGAAATGTTTATAATGGTGCCTTTCTAACGCAATAGTAGTTCCAAGAGATTCTTTAATTTATGCATTTTCAAAGTCTGTTGTCAATATAATACTTTATCTGTACAATAAATAAACTAGTCTATGCCATATTTTGTACAAAAAGCAATGAAACATCACAAAACAAATGGCAAAATGTTATGAATATGCTGTGTATGTACTTCCTAAGTCATTTGAACAAGTGATTAGATTAAGAGCATTCGGAACTACACTGAACTTTTAAATGTCCAAAAGGTCTTTTATCTTTTCAAAACTTTGTAGTTGGATAGTTTTCAAAAACACGATTTTCTCATACGTTTTCACTACCGTAAAACCAAACTGCTTGTCAGAAAACAGAAACCATTCCAAAAGTTTTCTTTGTCTCGAAACTCTAAACTATGCTTCTGTAGCTTGTCACACTCTTATCTATTATGTACTCTTGATCTCACGAGTCGCAGTTGTCATACTCTTATGTATTATGTACTCTTGACAGCAGTAAGCGCAGACAGCTAACAGTCCGAGTACCAGGTCTGCAGCATCAGCACAATGCTGAGGATCACTTCCACAGCACCGGTCAGCGTCAAAATCGCTGAACTGGTCATCTGAGTCAGTTTCAGCTCAGTCCAGGCGTATCGACCGTAACCGATCTCCGCTGGCGACTCATCCGACCAGTAGCCCAGGTAGGCCGCTGCATCGAAACACTTCTGATACAGGTTTCCGTTTGCCAGCCTGGCAAGCGAAAGCTGATCATCCTTCTCCTCGATGCAGGCCATGATTGCGGTCGTATTTCGGAGTCTGCCGGAATCCAATTCCGTCAAACTGCCGTCCACTGTCCAGCAGAAAAAGCCGAAAACCGACAAAACGATCAGTGTTAGGTTGGCAACAAATGAGAGAAAGTTAAGCAGCAGGAGGACTGCTTTGTAGGGAAAATTGGTTCTGGTATGGTAGAGACCAGCGGATAGGCTGAACAGGGCCACCCAGAGACCAGTGAAAAGGTAGTAGTAGCGGCAGCAGTAGAAAATATGAACACAGCCAGCAATTATGGCAACGAAACCGCAGATAATATGCAAATGAGCTAGCTCCGGTTCCCACAGAAATAGGTATCGGCACCGGTGTGTGACGTAGGCAACCAGAGAAGACTGTACTACACCGAAGAGGACTAGAACACTGTAAAGTAGACGCGGAATGGACTTTTTGGCGATAGTGCGAATTGACATAAAGTCAAACGTTTGCTGGCAGTGCAGTGTGGCATTGTAGGAGCGGCCGAGTAATCTCAGCTCGAGGGGGTGAAGTAGGGCAGTGTAGAGAAAGCTCTGTCTTGGCGTTAGATCGAAGAGTAAACTAAGTACTCCGGTACAGATCATGGCAAGCCCAGTCAGGCCCAAAATCAGCAGGAGTAGAGCCAGGGTACCCGGCTGGGCGAATCTCAATCGAATAATGTAGATACCAAAATAGGTTAGTACTAGGGAGTCCCAAAAACCATATAGGCTGTTGAAAAAGTAGCCACAGGTGGCAAGATGGAAGAAGGCAAAAACCAGGGCCACAACGGCTAGCATAAACGCAAAGGCCGCGATTCCCTCGCGTTGGCCGTGACTGTAGGTCAGATAGGGGGAGTTGCGTTGGCGAGAAACGACTCTCATTGGGACGAAATTCTCGCCAACGACAGCCGGTTTAATCAGCTCCAAGCCGGACAGTTCATTATGTCACTGGGGTTGAAGATTTAGGATAAAGCCAAAATCAAATTTCCGGTTTCACTGACAATTCTTAGGCTCATTTTCTCGGCTTAAAGCTCTGGAAAGACTAAAATAAACAAAGATCAGCAACTGGGGTGGACTTTTATTAACTTGAAACAGCACAGGAATAAGCTGGCTTAAAATTCAGCAAATGCTACGTTTCTACGTAAGCTCATGTGTTCAAAAAGCCTATTTTATGGTATGTAATAAAAGCATGTATAACATGGCTTGCTAGCATTACGTAACAGAGCTAAAGCTGGCGCTGTTAAGAAAGGATGCAGCGAATTTCTGAAAACTGAATTCGAAATGGGCAATAAAAGCTGTTACATTCTCATTTTCTTGCTATTCTGGCGCCTCCATTTATTAAAATGCTGGCATTTCTTGGGCTCGAAAAACAAGCTAAAACTACTGAAATAGCCTGCATTCATAACACTAATTGCTCTGGTGTCAAACAAGAAGCCAAAATGCTCTAAAACATCTTAATTTTGAAGCCAACAAAAGTTATGTGCCTTAAGCCCCAAACTTGACATTATTTCGCTGTTACGTAACAGCTGCCTGCAACCTGTTCGGTTCAATTTTCTAGCCTAAAGCGGCAGCAAAGGACTTCAAACAGCAAAAAGCCCTGAAGCTTGCATGTTTTTTTAGAAAATAATTACTAAAGTCCTTTTTCCTTTTGCAAAACTGAAACTGAAACTGAAACTGCAACTAAAACTGAAACTCAACAGATCTCTTGTGGCTTGATGAGAAGCCTGGCCTGGGTAGCTCAGTTGGCAGAGCCATCGGAGTGTTAATCCGGAAGTCGTGAGATCGAATCCTATTTGAGGAACCTGTCGTTCCTATTTTCTGGTCGCAGGCGTTGGAGTGACAATGGATATTTTTAGGTTAGACGACAACGGAAAAATCAGCAGCCTTATGATGCGATGTTACCTACACGAGTTTCCATCAAATATTAATATGAAACTGTCAGGAGCATACATTAACACGGGGTCCGATTCTGGGGGTCTACCACGACCTCGGCGAGGGGTCTGCCCCTAAAACAAATCCAAAATTTTAAAGGGGTCTGCCCCGAAATTAGCAAAACTTCCGAATTTTTAATGTTTTTGACCAAAAATTAGCTAAAAATGGCAATTTTTAGCGATTTTTAAGAACGTTTTCTGAAAAAAATCGCTGAAACTTGCTAAAAATTACCAATTTTCAGAGAAAATCGCTGAGGGTCTGAACTTTTTTGCTTTCTGGACGAGAGGGTCTGCCCTTTTTTCCTTTTCGCTGAGGGGGTATACCCGTTTTTGTCGGTCGGGGGGGGGGGGTCTGCACCCCCCCCATTCCCCCCACGATATCCTATAGTCAGGAGTATCAATTGTCCAACTTCAATTGTGCTGAGTGACTCAATCGGTAGAGCGTTGGCATAGTCAGCCAATGGTTGTGGGTAGGCATGGGCACGGGTAGTCGGGTACCCGACGGGTACCCGGGTACCCGAAAATTTTCGGGTACCCGGGTCCTGCTTCGGGTACCCGATATCCAGTATAAACCGGAAAAAACCGGATGAAACCGGTTTAATCTGGATCAAACAGTGAGAATTTTTTGGCTCAGAAAATTTTTAACCACCGAAAATTTTTGGCTAAGAAAATTTGTAACCACCGAAGATTTTCAGTTTATTATAAAATTTAATATTATAAAAAGATACTACAATACAACAGTAAAAAGAAGTAATGGGAAGAGGAATTCGTCCTGGGCCCCGTTTCACGAAGCGCTTATAGCGCTATAAGCTTATAAAAATTCTAATTTTACGAGCTTATAAATTTTACCGTTTCACGAAAGTCTTGTAATTTGAGATTTCTTGCAAATTTTATAAGCAGGAAAGACCACTTATAACGCGCTTATAACTACAAATCCTTCACATTTTCACTGCTTGCGCTAATTGACTGGGGACAGTAGATGCACTACTTTGACTTCTAAGTTCTGCCAAACGTATGAACGGAAGAAATTTGAATTATATGAAACTTACAAAATTAATTGATCGGTATTAAAGTATTAGATCCATAGTATTACACCATATAGGCTGATTAGTTGATTAACAACTGGCGAAATTAACCTACGTATGTAAATGTTTGGTTTAGCAGTTTACTTCAAATTTTTAAAAAATCTAATAGTAATAATAATTTAGGTTTAAATTATTTGAATAGTACCTCACCAACAATGACGAATATATATTTGAAAGCATATGAATATGTATTCTCATGTCCATGATTTGTTTTCAATAGAAATAACAATTATATAGGTTTCGTAAATTGACAGCTATAAGCGCTTATAAGGGCAAAAATTACAAGCGACATACAAGAGTTTTGTGAAACACTTTACAAGATCTTATAAAGCGCTCATAAACCGCTTATAAATTTCCGCTTATAGCCTAATAGTAAGCGACTTTATAAGAATGCTAGTGAAACGGGGGCCTGGTATTTTTCAAACATTTTATAATTTTCTAATTTTAGATTTGTTTTTAAAATATTAGATTTACCTTGCTCTAATAATTTTTTATTTCTTTAAATTCCTGTTGGAGCAATATGCGGAAGTAGTATTTAATTATTATAAATTATTAAATTATTTAAATTATGGGAATTATGGGAATTATGGGAATTATGGGAATTATTTAAAACATAAAATTCACACGATACAAACAAAACTGTTTGCATGAAATTAGTGACTTTTGCCACAGCTCTTGCGTTGTTCTCTAAACTTTAAGTAACGATACTAATTACCATTAGATGGTGTCAATAGTGACTTATATGATTTCGAAAGTTTAGTGATTCCATTTAATGCCACATGGTCAACGTTGAAAACTTCCTTCACTAATGGCCAACGCTCATTAGGTTTCAATTTTTGTCAACTTTAGCTGTTTCTAAACTGAATTCCGAACTAAGAAAATGCTCCCTGATTGTTTGAGCATTAATTTAAACAAATGTTGAGTATACGAGCTTTTGAACGATTCTTTGGTATGTGCACGCCTTTAGTCACTGAGAAGGTTTATTCAAGTCGAGGGAGATAGTTACTTTGACTTTCTTCGGATACAGTGGAATCGTAATGATAGTAAATGAATTTATTTCAAGGAATATTTAATAAATGTCTTGTGAACGTTTAATAAAAGTTCTAAAGGACTTGCATCCCTCATCAGTTTTACATTTAGTAAAGTTACTCCAAAAGCAAAAGGACCGAGAGAGGGAAAGGAAATTGGAAAGTAGCAAGTTTTTCAGGTAAAATATTATAAAATTAATCTAAATGGAAAATGTAAACAATAATCTCAATACATAAGTCAATTTATTGAGTTCAAAATTTTACATTGTTGTCAGTAAAGTGTAGTGTCCGATCACAAAAAATTTAGTTTTTTATCCAAGACATTTTATTTTTACCTGGTTTTATTAAGAAATTACGTAAAAGGAAAAAACGAAAAGAAAATACGTAAAACTTAGTACTTCTTTCAGGTTTTGCTTGTTTGCCCTCTTTTGTGCTGTTCCAATTTCCAGAGACAGGCAGTTGAAGTTAGCTAAATTTTGTCATGGGGATTTGCTCTTGTAATTCATATACTTTCTAAAATTTGTTAAGATTTAAAGATTAGAGGAAGCGGACAGGGCAACGGTGGTACGAAACTGCTGATCTGAGCGCAGTTATAAAATAAAAACCAATGTTGTCTGTATCAGCATCAGCTTCTGACACCATGACAGTTAATTGAAAGTCCCTATAATCCATTTTAATTCTTTAAAAATCCTTTGAAATATCTTAGGAATGAAAAACTAACCAATGTAAGCTCAATGTGCTCGGGTACCCGAAAGTGCTCGGGTACCCGGGTACCCGGGTACCCGATTACCCGGGTACCCGGGTACCCGGGTAGTGTCGCAATTACCCGACATTGGGCTTCGGGTAGTACCGGGTACCCGGGTCCAAATTTTTGGACCCGTGCCCATGCCTAGTTGTGGGCTCAATCCCCACCTCGCGCCCGAGTTTTTCGGGTCAGATGTACTGTGGTGACGCATCTTAGTAAAATAAAAACATTCAAAGTAAAAATATATCAAAAATTTTAAATGCTTCAAATAGTAGGAATTAAAAGTACTTAGTTAATTAATTTAAGCCTGTGATATCGTAACAAACATTAATCCGGAAATAAGGTCGGCAACATGTTAGCTTGGCTGCTCTTTAAACTAACGAAGCAAAAACAAGTCACCAATCAGCGATTTTTAAGTGTTTGATGACACCCGATAGCAAAAATGAGACAATTTTTAGCACAGAAAAGTTGTCGACAAACTTTGACACGAAAAAGCAATGTGTGAAAAATGTAACACTAGCTATTCTTCTGAAGTATCTCGCATTGTGTTATGAAATAAAGGGAAAAAGCTACATCTCGCATTACCTGCAAAGAATAGTTCAAAACTTTGCAAAACTTTTGAATAAAGGCCTATTTTGCCAATAAACTTTTCAAGCTTAAATTATGCGCATAAACAGAACGTTTTGCTCTGTTTCAAAAGCTGGATAAAATGTCTTTTTTTAAATTTTTTATCCGTCCACAATAGGAACCTATAGCTGCTGTAGTTACGCAATTTGCAGGAAATCTTTTTATACCAGATTTAAACACAGACTGCTATTATGACTAAGCAAAATCAGTATTGCATAATGGATTATAATGTTTTCAAAACCAAGAAATTTAAACTCTAGACGTAAATATAACTAAAGTGTTGTATTCTGTAAAATCTTACTTCTAAAGTAAATTTGCTTTACACAAGAGAAAAATTTCAGGGAATAAAGATAAAAAATGGAGAAACAGTAACTAATCGAAAAGTTGTAAAGCTAAGAAGAAAATATCGTCTCTCTACCCTAACAAGCAAGGACAAATTCGCTTTTGTCCAGTGTCTTCCACAGGTGTTACTTTGCTTTGGAAACTGTATCGGCCGTTTGCACCACCGTTTGGTGCAAAACAGTTTTTGGTTAACTTCAGGTTAACCAAGTGGTTAGCAGCAAATCTGCTGAACATTTGCTAACCACACTTGGTGAAACCAGTGTATATTGGCGTGTATATATATATTGTATATATATATATATATATAAAATGATAAAAAATGTAAGTAGTCTCATCAAACTTCTCAATGGTCTACCTTTTTCATTTCGCGATTGGGAGCTGTTGCTGCATTTTGCCGGCTTGGTTATGGTCTGCACTAACGTTCGCGTCCTCATAAGGGTATAACGTAAGCTCATGACAGCCAATGAAAAACTGAATCGAAGAGCCGACCTCGGATTCGTGTTTGACGAGCCAAAATACCGCTATTTACAAATTCTAAAGAACATCTTAGTCAATTTCCGGATATTTCCCCCAGCCAAACGTTTATTTTCCCCCAATAACTTGGAAATGTTGTATGGGCGCATACTGGAGGCTGATGAGAGCAAAAAAGGCCCTAGGCCCCTCCCTCCCCCGTAAATAAAAAAATTGTGATATTTGAACTCGGCGTAGTCGGAAACAAGACACACCCTAATCATTTTAACTCCATCAGTCTAATTTTGCCAATTCCAAGACTGCAGAGGCATGTATTATAAGATCCCCAATATATAGTCTGCCATCCTACCAATACAAGCAACCCACCTTCGGAACCGAACCCCAATCAGCCACTGAAAACTAAACCTTTCATCACGAACCCAAAAAGGTTGTGAAAAGTTTGAGAAAAGTTGTCTGCCCCCTCAGGAATTTTGGTTCATTAGGCCAAGAACACTCCAACTCCAGAAAATTCTCCAAACGGGACCTAGGTTTACGAGAACAGCCTAAAAAATCTGGCAGAAAAGTTCACCAGACCGAGTAGTTTGTGACAATTTTCCTTTTGTGTCAGTCAACTACGGGAATTCCTTCATAATCTACTAATAATGTAATAATCGTTCTGCCAGGGCTTTGCCTTAAGGAAAGCTCAGCTCTAATCAGCTTCTTGCTGCATCAAAAGGCTAGGTTTCACGGAGCTCCCCCAAATGGGGAGAATCTAGCAAACGCAATCTTACCCAGAGAAATTGTGTTTGAATAGAAGTGAAAAATAAGGTAGAGGGGGTGGGGATTTACATTTACAATTTGATGCGGTCACATCATAAACAAGATATTAGTAAATTATCAATATTATTAATTATTAATTAATGTACTGAACGCTGGCAGTTCTCACTCTATGTAGGAATTTAATGAATGTGTGTGGCAGAAAAATTGGATTTCCGCTAAAAGCTTGTTTCATAGCAAAACCCCTTTCAGTTAAACAAACAGACAGGGCAGACTTGTAATAATGCAATCTAAACGGAGGCTGAAGCCAGTACACATTTTTTGTGGAATAAATTTTTGGTTTTTTTCCGGAGGGTAGATCAAATATAGGCGTTTGTGACAAGAGCTGTCATATTTGAACAAGTCGACTTAGTCAAGACAAAAAGTGACAAGGGGCATAAAAAGAAATTGCAAATACAGAAATATGATGGTCGTTTGAGGAAAAAAGGAATGTAGGCGAAAACGAATAAGCTATGCAGTTGTGACATGATAGTAAATTAATAAAATATTATTTTTAATAAAGTATTAATGTGCACGATTTGAAAGTCATGCAAGATCTACGAACTTCAAAAAGTGTCATTCGTTTAAATATAAATTTAAATTAATGCCTCTAATAGTCAGAAATTGTCCTCGCAGTTCAAGAATTACCAATGTTGTTTAATTGGCGTTGAATTACGTTTTGATTTGATTTGATAATTAGCGACCTCCCAGTAAATCTCTGTTACATTTAATTGTGTTGTTGGCGGAAATCTACAGATACTTATTACCTAGGGCCTTAAGCCCAGTTAAACCAGAGTAACCCAATTCTTTTCACGAAAGAGCTAAAAGACGGAAAGTCAAGTCAAGCTTAGTTTAACGAGTTAATGTAGTTAATTTTAACTACAACTCTACTCTACTCTTTCGCGAAAAGGCTCCCAGATGACTGTGCAAAACCTGCACACCAATAATTACTATTTGTAATTTTGTAAACAAATGTTTCCCTTTGGCACCTAAAAACTGTATTTAAAAGCCCAATAATTTGGGCTTATGAGTAGTTCACCCTTTCAAAGTACATAGCAGCAAAAGTTGGAAACTCGAAAAAGTGAGCTACTCTTGAGAAAATGCGTTAATGGGTTCCCTCCTCCCATAAATGCGTTCTCTCCTCCAAAGTTGACTTGGAAAGAAATTTCTGAATTTCTGATTATCCCCACAGTCCAAATATCTCTACCCCTTTGAACGCCACAATAGAGTCTTTTGAAAATGGTGACAGTTAGCTTACACCCAACACCTTAGAAGTGACTACTAGACGCTAATTGACAGATAATTTGAAAGGAAAAGGAATGTGTGAAAAGGAATCTCGCTGGAATCAGAGCTCAGAAATTCTGAGCTGGACTCTAGAGATTTGTGAAAGGGAAAAAGGGGGCAAGAGTTATGCAGAGTTGAAGAAGTACCTAGAATGAAAGTTGGTAGAGGGCTTCTTTTCATTGCATTCCGTAACGGCGCTACAAAATGCCATAATATTATTCCTTTAGCTACGCCTTTTCGTACTAAAGAAAAACCATGTAATCTATTGTTTACAAAATTACCGCTTTTTGCTATTTTTGGTATTCTTTTAAGCTTAACTTTTATAGCAGAAAGCAACAGCTAACTGCTTTACACCATTAAATAGAGCACATCTCGAGCATTCCAACGATGTATAAATCATGCTCTGAAGTTCTGTTGATGTCTACCCATAATTTGAATTTGACCAACTTTTGTTGAGGGGGGGATAAAGTTAAAGAGATCCGTTTATTCTAATTGCAAAACCTCTACCGTAATATTGACTCTTTTAATTTGATTGGTTATTTGCTCCTTTCTTGCACAAGGTGACATTCAAAAGCAATCCGCCGTAATAACTTCTCCCTCCTAAAATAGCCAATCAGAATGCAGAAACAGCACTTCACCTGATCTTGGACCAGGTTGTTACTACTTCTTGACTACTGAAAGAATAATTGTTTATTTGCCATTAATTAGTTGATTAACATTTATAGATAATTAGCTACACGTATGACCATTGAGTGTCCAGAGACCCACTCGTACTTCTTTTCCAATTAACAGAGTGTCAAAGTTTGCACTGAAGCCACATTTAGCAGTTTTTTGATGCCCAACCGACGCTGCCCCTTTGGCTTAGTTTTTGACGAATGAAAGTAGAAATAAGTCTTAGTTGCTGGTGAGGGGAAACGGGAAACATCGTAGCAGAAAGGTTGGACATGAATCCAGAGTTCTGAAAGTCGGTGGTTCAATACCCGCCCTGGACACTTTTCTTCACATCTTTCAATCCTGATTTCAACCGTTCACATAACTGGCAGTCAGTCTTGGCAAAACAAACAAGCAGAAAAAGCAGCATTAATTTATTGGCTTTCAGTAGCCACCCCATCTTAGACGCAACTTTTGCCTCCTTAACTTGACTAGTCGGCAAACATCAAACAATCAAATTAAGAGCTAATGATAGGAAGTGTTAACAGAGGCTTTGCGGAAGACAAAAAGGGACTAAACAACCCCTCCTAGACCACAGAGATAAAGCCAGTAATGATAGTGTGAAAAGTTTACAAGATTTATGAGAAATGCTTCAAAGGCTATCAGATGAACCAATATTCTCTGGTTCTGGTGCCTATCACGATGATAAAACTACTTAGATTGTCTCGAACTTGAAATCTCATATAGAGATCTAGTCTAGCCTAACGTCCCCCCCTTGGGTTGTTCCCTATGTCAATACATCTTTCTTAGAAAGCTTAGAGCTAACACTCAGATAATGGCGACTAAAGATGTTTTCAGCCCCCCCCCTCTTTCTTGAGGATTTTGGGTTATGAAACATTTTTGAGGCAAGTGATGAAAGCCTAAACTTTCCGCTCCCATTTTTTGATAGCACGAAAATTGGTCTTAAAGGTTCCCCCCATGGGACTGCTTCCAGACATTCGTTGGGTTTTTTGAAACGGAAAGAAGTTTTGGAAATAAAAAACTTGATGACAAAATGCTGTGACTCCAGAGACTAGAAAAATAAGTTAGCAACAAAAATGGCTTAAACGTAAAGTTAGGATAATTTTGCAAAGGATAATATAGAAATCCAAAGCAAACTAATGTTTATCTGAACTTATCATGATAGTTTGCTGTTGGGAAGTCGTGAGTTCGACCCCGGTAGACCCTAATTTGAACGTGCAGGTGTGGTGTACATAGTGTAATTTTCGTTAGAAAATGTTGTCTTAATACATAGATTGGATTTGGTTTTGACCTCCTAAGGATTACAAAATCTAGCCAACTAAACCCATGAACGTACGCGCGGTTCTCGGAAATGAAAGCGCCCCCTTAAAGACAAAACGAGAAAACAATAAAATTTATTCTTAACGCAGCCGAACACAAATTGATTAGTTGATAGGCATGAGCGTTAATACCTATTGTGAAATAGCTTAGTTCAAATTTGCTGTGCTGTAACCCCCGTGCCTCCATCCAAGTTGTGAAGCACGATGTGCATTGTGCTTCACAATTGACGGTTATACACGGGTCAAAAGCTATCTAATTTGCATATTCACTGTCACCTAAGTTAATACAATGCTTTATCATCACTTTACGGCTTGCGCTTGTACAGACCACTAGTGTTTTATTTTCTGCCGAATTCTCCCTCGAATTCCGTATTGCCAAATTGATTCATCATGCCAAATGACGATAATATAGCAGATGAAGCTGGAGAGTCTCAATCCAATGGACTTGTCGTTTCTCCCGAAGAATTGTCAAGCCTAATCAAAAGAGCTATGGATTCAAAGATGGCGGACGTGGAACAGCGTAAATCAAAGCATCCTGATCCGCCCAAACTGAGATATAAGGGTAATCAAGCCCAGTGCGACTTTAATGACGAACTCCGCTCGAAGCTTTCCAAGGCGTCAAAATTGATCAAATCCGGTGACCCGGATGCCCTGGAGAAAATAGCTGAAATCATCGAAGGCGCGAAAGACAAGATCGATCTTCGTCAAAAGATGATAAAATTGGCGGATAGGTCAGGCTGGGACGTGGTAGACGAATATGTGGGCGACGATTTGGCATCGGATTCGGAGGATGAGAAAAAGATACGATCTGCGGAAGCCAGGGCCCTGAAGAAGCGACGACTGGCCCGCGGGCGGCCCTTTCGTTCCGGCCCCCGCGGGCGCGGGGGCACCCGGTCTGAACGTCCATGGTTCTACGGTTTCCAATACCCAGGCTACTACCCACAACAACAGCAACAGCCAACGATTCCAAGCCTTTTCCAGGCAGGTCCTAGCCATGGCGGATTCTCCTCGCCCTATGCCAACAGCAGTGGTTTCCGACCTAAACAGGCCAAATACCCATGCTTCGAATGTGGTAAGACAGGCCATTGGGCCTCCGATTGCCCGGACAGAACCAAATCCAAGCAGTGAGCCAATCATGAAATGTAAGTATAATATTAACAGCAGTTGTAGCATAAAAGGGCGCTTACAACGACATATTTCGTTTTGGCAAAAAATTGAAGCCTCTGGTTATGTTCTAAAAATTATCGAGTCAGGCTATGTTATTCCTTTCGAATCAGAACCCGCACCGAGAAAGATGAGAAATAATAGATCAGCTAATCAAAATTCGGATTTTGTTGTTCAATCTATTACAAACTTACTGCAAGAAGGCCTAGTAACCGAACTGAAAAGCGGTTCGGAGCCCAGGATAGTCAGCCCGCTTTCTGTTGCTGTCCAAAGTTCTGGTAAAAAGAGATTAATTTTGGATCTTCGATATTTAAACTCTTACGTTAGAAAGCAAAAGTTTAAGATGGAAGGCATACATACCGCTGAATCATACTTAGTGCCTAATGGTTTTATGTTTTCTTTTGACCTGAAAAGTGGGTATCACCATGTTGATATAGCGTCTGATCACCAAACTTTCCTAGGTTTTCACTGGTATTTTAATGGAAAATGGCGGTTTTTTCAGTTTACTGTTTTACCCTTTGGCCTTACCTCGGCGCCGTATGTGTTTACAAAAGTGCTTCGACCTATGGTGAAACGCTGGCGATCTCAGGGTATACCTTTTGTGATTTATCTAGATGACGGTTTTGGCTGTGCTAATTCGTATGAGAAAGCTAAAAGAAGTGCTTCAGTTATTAAACAGGACCTACATTTCGCCGGTTGGCTGTGTAACGAAGAAAAATCTCAGTGGGATCCCGTGCAATGCATCACCTGGTTAGGTCAAGGCATTGACTTAAAAGCGTTTTTGTATTTTATACCGCCGAATAAATTGAAAAAAGCTCGTGAAGAATGCAAATCCTTTCTTTCAAAGGGTAAAGTCCCCGTGAAAAAGTTAGCTTCTTTGGCGGGGAAAATTCAGTCTTTAAACTTGGTTATCGGCCCACTGACCCGTTTAAGAACGAGAGCTCTTTATGCTAATATTAGGCAGGCAAAATTTTGGCACAGTTGGATCAATGTTTCTATTCAGTCCAAATCTGAGATTGCATATTGGACAAGCTTTCTTTTGGATGTAAAACCCAGAAAAATTCATTGTTCACTTCTACCTTCTGCTGCAGTTTTTTCTGATGCTAGCGATTCAGGTTGTGGTGCAGTAGCAAAACTTAGCATTGAGTCGTTTCGGTGCCACCGGGTGTGGACAAAATTCGAGCAAAATCTTTCGTCCACCTGGAGGGAATTGGAGGCTATACGCTACGGTCTAGCAAGTCTTGGCCCATGTTTGCAAAATCGCAAAATTACCTGGTTTTCCGATAATCAAGCTGCTGTAAAAATTATGCTCCAAGGCAGTAAATACTGGCATTTGCATAAGTTGTCGCTAAAAATTTTAAAGCTTTCGACGAAATTTAAGTTAACCGTAACCCCTAAATGGATTCCTCGGCTTTCAAATGAAGAAGCTGACTCTTTAAGTAGATTTATCGACACAGATTCGTGGGAAGTGTCGCAGGTATTTTTCGAGGTTGTTAGCGCTTTATGGGGACCCTATGATTTTGACAGATTTGCGAATGAATTTAACAAAAAAGTAGTGCGCTATAATTCACGATTCTTTACTGCAACTTCACACGGTGTAGATGCTTTTTCGTTTAATTGGAGGAACTATAACAACTGGTTAGCCCCTCCCGTTAGCCTGGTTCCCAAGGTGTTGAGCCATTTGCAGGATTGCGGCGCTCGTGGCACAATTCTAATCCCAAAGTGGCCTTCTGCTCCGTTTTGGCCTATGCTTTTCCCGTTTGGCAGAGTAGCACCTTTTGTAAAAGGAGTAATAGAAGTTGAAGGCAGTAAGGCGGTTGCAAACTGTACTTTTGTAGCGAATACTTGGATGTGCATAAATCTTGATACCTCTGTTCCCACCTAAATTCTTTCTTTGCTAATTTTACGAGCCGTACTGTGCTGTTATGTTCTATTAAACTGCCCGTTTAGAGCGTTGACTAGTGCATAACCAAAGTTATTCGCCATAGGAGAATAATTGACGGTTATACACGGGTCAAAAGCTATCTAATTTGCATATTCACTGTCACCTAAGTTAATACAATGCTTTATCATCACTTTACGGCTTGCGCTTGTACAGACCACTAGTGGGGCCCACCCGCCCTCCCTAAATGAAAGTTCAACAGACCCGATTGGGCATTATTCTCTACGAAAATTTCAGACCCGATTGGGCATTATTCTCTACGAAAATTTCAGTCTCGGTTGAGCACGATTACAATGATGTGAAGTGTGATAGTTATTGCTCGTGCTACTGTACAAATCTAATCGCATTTATTGTTTTAGATATTCTCAGTAGAAGAGAAGTGCCTCCTTCAGATCCCAATTTGTCGGGCTTGCAGGCACGTTTAAATGGTTACCTCAGCTCTGCCCATGCAGCGTCTACGGTCCAGCAATATTGTCATGGGTTCTCTCAGTTTCACTCTTGGTGTACTAGCCATAGCCTCATTTCTTTGCCAGCCTCACCACCATCGGTCGAGTTGTACCTTGTACACCTCGCAGACAAAGGGCTGGCGGCCTCCTCTATAAATCAAGTATACTCCTGCATCCTGTGGGCGCACCGACTGGCCGGCTTATCGCAACCTCGTTCAGATGCCGCGACGCTCATATTGGAATCAACAAAGCGATCACTGACGCCCAAACAACACCAGCGCCAAAAGGATCCTCTGCCGCTTCAAACTCTCAAAGATATTTGCCGTGCCGTTGAACCATCCACAGATTTGGTTGCCTTCCGTACTGCAGTGATGGCGTCTGTAGCGTACTATGGCTTTCTTCGCTTTCAGGAAGTCCAGAACTTGCGTCGGAATGACGTCAAATTCACATCGGACTGTTTGTCGCTCTATATTCAACAGAGCAAGACAGATCAATATCGGCGTGGAAACACAGTCTCCCTTGGGTGTAGAAATTACGCTTGTTGCAGTAATTAAATTATTAAATAGGCTGAAGGTTGAAGGTCCGTGAGTGTGCGTATGTCCGAATAATCCAAATCCGCTTACCCTAACCTACTGCAAAAGTCGACGGCAATCTAAAAAGTACCGCGAGTTTACTTTTCTTTAACCAAATTTATGCCAAAATACAAAATTGGAAATTACATAATATAACAAACCTTTTACCAATCGGTAACGATAACAACCAATAGCCACTACAGTGAAAGCAGCAAACAAAGAGATTCCAAAAATTGTCAATAAAATTGGGTCCCCCAAAAATAGAATTGAGAGGTTACTCCACCCAAATGTCGGAAAGACAAAACAAGACCCGACCTCTCAGCGTCCCAACTTTGATAAGACTGACTTTTGAGCGCTCGAATTGGAATAGTGAAAATTAGCTAAGGAACCGAGGTTCCTACACGAGAGTACAATTTACGTTTATCGTTTGTAAAGATAGCGCTACATTTTAGATGAATTTAAGTGAAAATCAAAGGGAATTTCGGAAAATACTTCACAGATTACCCCCTCTTTTGAAACGCGCGCCCCCGCCGCGGCCAAGGGCTCAAGGATTAGTAATAAAACAGAATTAACTTACGTACCCTAGCTACTAGTATTAGATAAAACGCGTTTTAGGAAGACAACGGCAAAAGATAAAAATTTGCGTATCCCTCGAGTCCGGATTCCCGGGGACACTACTCGGGCCCCACACAAACACATACACATAGGGGATTCCGAGACACAGATAAAGATACTCCGGAACATACCGGGACACGTACTAACATATACACGGAATACACCGACTACACATAAACGAAATACGGCTTGGGACACCCTTAAGCCACGGCAGGATCACACGAAACAAAAGAGAAGGGCACTCCGGGAGACCCCACCCCAATTTTGAACCCACTCCGGAAGACACGTACATGTCGGACCAACATGTACATTTACAAAATACTCAATATACAACACTCCGGAATTGCATACAACAAACCAAAAATTCGGAAATAACCTACAAAATACTTACTACCGGAGCAAGACAACAAGTACAAAAACATAGAAAATACTTCTGCACCTCAAAGATATACATCAGAGTGAACAAGGGAAAAACTAGCTACAATAGACACTATACTGGGCAAAATTTAGCACAACAAGTAGTAGAAAGACAGAAGTGACACCTAGAAACGTAAAAACGATGAAAATTTGTACTCCGGTGGGACTTAACTATCCTAGAAAACTCCTCCGAGAAAGGGTTTTACATGGTTTTATAGAACTCCGGGAAAGATTTCATACAATTACACAGCGCTCCGGACAAGTCGACCATATAGCAACAATAGATTGTGAAGACTCCGGGAGAGCCTCCACCGGAGTAGACATATTATACGAATCTGCATAAATGCCGACCAAATACTAAGGCTATTCCAACGGAACATTTATAGAAATTTATGAGAAATTACGCGAAAAGAGCGAAACAGACGCGTATCCAGTCCAGGGAAGCCTCCCCCGGAGTAAGCATATTATGTACGAATCTGATTAAATGCCGTTATAAAGCTGCATAAAAATAAAGCACACATGGAATTGTAGCTGCACCGACAAAAATGGCAAAACTGGCAGGTGTAAATGGCAGTACAAAATTATGCATGTAAACCCGCGGTACAATAAACAAGAATAAAAGAAAACAAAACAATGAGAAAAGAGATTAATATACGACATAGTATAGGACGGACAAGCCGAACTAGGGAGCACCCTTTCTTTGAAAGAATCTCAAAACTACGAAAGTAGAGGTAAAAATTTAAAGCATCAGTAAAATGAGAAAGGTAAGCATCAAACGAAAACCCCATAACATGTAACCCGAAACGTATTTCCCCCCCAACTTGTTAAAGCTATCAGACAAATAAAGCAGAAAAATGGAATGAAAACAAACACAACACAAGTTAGAAAAAATGGGAAAGGGGGAGGGGGAGCGAGCGAGTAGGGGGAACCGGAATGCACATAATCACACAAACAGACTGATGTAATAAAAGTTATCAAAGTTCAAAGATACCAGGCCAGGGAGGCCGCCAAGAACCACGCCGACGGGGGGAAACCCTACAGCAACCAACGGACCGACCTCCGGAAGGGGAGCGGGCGCCCCACGGCGCAAGCCGCTCCAGCCCCAAGCCAATCACCGGCCAACAGACGAACCAGGCCCACCATCACCAGTAACCGGGCCAACAGACTAACCAGGCCTTTCGCCAACCACGGAATCCTCCGGGTCCTACACAAGCATAAAACATAAGGGCACACAATTTCAGACAGCATATATATAGCATCAGAAACGGGAACTCGCCGCCATGGAGGGACTGGGGGGGAGGGAAGGGGAAATATGTTACAGTAAACAACAAACAAACAAAAAAAGAGTAAATACGGCATATATATGGGGATTAACATACGGCACAAGGGCCTACAGTAAACAAAAGCATCATTATATAAGGCACGTATGCCACAGTCACAAAATAATGCACGTAGGCCATACAGTACATCCTAAAGGCCCGATTAATTTAGGGAAGGGGAAACGCAAGCCTACGGCTACTGCAGCCCGGAGAGTATCCAGACAACCAGCGACCGCAGACTGCGCCGAAATCAAAGAAAGCGAAAAATTAAGCTACGGAGTCTATAACGCCGGTCCGGGGTTGACCGCCCACCCTTGCCCGGCCATAAGCCAGACACAGGCGACGAGCAACCACGGACCCGCCGTGGCACGACACAGTGGAATACCTCCAGTACTATCGCCTAAGCAGAATGACCGTTACATTTGAGTAGAAAGGTGAAAGTAAAAAGATAAAAAGGGTAAAGGAATTTGAAAGAATACGAGATACAACAAGTCCTCGAGTACCCTCCAGGAGACCCTAGAAAACATTCGCAAGAATTTAGAAAATTCAGGTAATGGTTTGTCGTAGCAGAAGAGTGAAACACGGAAAGCAAAAGCATCTTAGAAAAAATCAAGAGAATTTCACAAAAAGAAGGTGGTCCAAAGTACTCGAGTGGTTAGACATTTTTATTCCCACAAAACCACACATAACAGGTTAGTAGCTGAAAACAAGCAAGCACCTCCCTGCCAGTACGGGCCATGTACATACGTACAGTCCGCATCGCGTTACATGATGAGCCGCTTTCCACCCGGTTTCCCGGAGGAACCAAACAACCAATTTCTGCAACAATGAAAAAAGCTTCCAACGGTAGGACATCAAATTTTTTCCTAATGAGTTTTTCTCTGAGAATTAAGCGTTCTAACATAAAAATTCACCGCGGGGTTTTTGTTGCGTTAGCAAAATTTGATCTCCTGCTGGACCAGACGAGGGATCCTTGGCCCCACAGAGCGAAACCGCGGAGCCCCCGACAGATCAACAGGAGACAGCCTGCGCGAATGCCCAGCCAGTTTTAAAAGCTAAACCCCCATTTGCCCCCAGTACCGGAGGGGCCCGGCTCATCAATGTCACTTAGTCACATTTGTTTTAAAAAGAAATTTTTTTCCAAATAAAGCAAAACATATTTTTGGACAAGCAAAGAGTTTTCAAACCAAGAATAAAGAATCACAATCCCACCCCCACATTCAATACGTACAAACATAGAATACAAATACCACATATTTGGACCTGGACCCGTACCGGCAACCCAAGGGAATTGGAACCTAAAACACAAAACAAAAGGAATTAGATACATATTAACAAAAGTTTAGATTAAGAATTGAAGACTGAATAAAAAATGGTTAATTAGACATAAACTTATAAAAAAAACACGAATCTAGCCGGACCACGTAGTTAACAAGGATGTGAAAAAGACCCTGGATGCCCTCCGGGAGAGTCCAATGACACTCCAGTTTTCAAGATTTAAATAGACCCAGAACAGTGCAGTAATTATCATTTTAGAAGGCGATCGGTCTGAAAAACAAGCTGCTGAAAATTCTCCTGGAAAGACGATTTCGAAAGACCCACAGTGAAGATAGTACGGAGGGCATCTGAGTCTGAACGAACAAATTTTTGGTTTTAGAGTGCCGACCGATATCCATTCTAATTAGCGAGTTATGCTCAGAAACTCCTGGGCTATCCTCCAACTGAGTCCAGGGGTTCTTTCGATTCTGTGCCGAGGTCGGCACAGTAAAACAAGGTGAACAGGGTGAACATCGAATCTGTGCCGAGGTCGGCACAGTAAAACCAGGTGAACAGGGTGAACATTGAATCTGTGCCGAGGTCGGCACAGTAAAACCAGGTGAACAGGGTGAACAGTAAATTTGTGCCGAGGACGGCACAGTAAAACCAAAGTGAACAGGGTGAACAGTGACCTAGGGCAAAATTGCATGAACCAAAATTGTTTCCGTTACGTTTTTTTTGAAATGGCATGGTCATCGCTTCTTTTACAGAAAGCTGTTGCCTCCCCGATCCATTTTCACTTTTGGCTGTGCCGACCTCGGCACAAAAAATTGTTCACCCTTGTCAGTGACTTTTGACCACCCCTCAAGGTTTTATTTTTTAGGCCCAGGGAAGCCCGACACGCAATACCGGAACAGATTTTGAAAGGTTGACCCCGACCATTCTAAAACAAGTTATGTTAGAACAAAAAATTACAGACACTGAACATCTAACGTAAACCCCCCACTTGGTTCAACTGTTGAATTTCCATGCACATTTTCACTTTCAGTTTGATAGGAAACAAATTTTGCGTTGAACCGACCAGCGCGCTTTGGCCGACCCAAGGAAATATTTCCGTGAGAAGAAACGTGAGAATGAATAGTCAGGCTTTTCCCAGTTCTACTAACAAAAAAATGAAAATTTCATAATAAAGGAATCAAATTTCACCCCTTCCCAAACCCAGAGCGCGTCGGGCCGTCTGCAGCCAGCCCAGTGCGCCCCAGTAGCGAGTCCAAAAAAGTTCTTACCAATGCGATTCAAAACTTAAGTTGGTCCTGGTGTGATTGCATGCACTGATTCACTCCGGGAGATCGTCCAATGTGCACCGCCAACTGCCACCGCTGGATACATTGGATCAATGGCGGAGAAACTTGCACCTTAAATTGGAAGTAAAACAAGTGCAAGTGTGGTGTGAAAGGCGAATCGTGACCGGTTAACCGTGCGTAAAAGCTGCAAAATAAAATATAAAACAATTACAGTGTTGACCTGAAAACTACAGTGTAAATTAAAATGTGTCTACCTGAACTGATAGACCTAAAACTAACTAAAACAAGCAATAGTACCGGAGGTATGGAAGACAAAATGTGAAAATTCAAGAGATATGTACGTATACGTACGTACTCCGGGAGAGACAAAAATTTTTTTAAAATTTTTAAAGAAGATTTTTAAAGTCGAATTGAAATAAATCTTATGAGTTTGAATCAGACGAAGAGTGAAATAGAAAAGCTTTGAAAAATTTCTTTCATAAAATGTTTTTTTGAAAAAAAAACTTTCAACAAATTAACCGGGCCAAGCAAACGACATACTAATCATCCGGAATAACAGTGGCCATGACTCCGGGTTTACCCCCTCTTTTGAAAATTTGTTCGGGGTCCACATGGTTTTCAGCACATTGAAAACAATTTCTTGCTTATCTTGGGCATGCTCAAGTAAATTCATGTCAAATAGAAACTCCTCCTGAAAAAACGATTTCCCCCTTATGTATCTCACCCAAAATCACGAGAAAATTTGTTTAAAAGAAGTTCTACCGGAGGAAGGCACCTCGGACCCCGGACAGCATGGGGGGTATGGGGCACAGCCCGAACTTCCGGGGACGGGAGCATCCCCACATCTACGTACATCACCGCAGGTGCGTCGTTACACCAATTTGCAACAAATTCAGAGTAAATTTCGGCTGATGACAATAATGGGTGGCGTATTCCTTGCATATTCACCTCATTCGTAGAAAATAACAAATCCCAGTGAAAACTTTTCATGAAATCAGTGCCTATAAGCATCTCACGAGAAAAGTCAGGAGCCATATGAAAAGACCACCCATATTCTTTACGCCCCACGGTAAAGATGACGAAAACTTTAGCAGAAATTTTTAAAGGTGCGTTGCTAGATGTCACTGCGGTGATAGGATCCGGTTTATGAAATTGAACATTGGCGCCTCCCTTTAATATCCTTTTAACTGTCCGGGGACTGATAATGGATATGCATGCCCCAGAGTCAATAATAGCCAAAATTTTGGTCCCCCCGGAGGTGGCGAGTATGGCTGGCATATTGTCTGCTGCCGCCAGTACTTGCTCGGATTCGGTCCCGGTTGACCCTCCCGGAGTAACTGCAACTGACGTTGCATCTCCAATTTGGGTTTTTTCTGGCTGCTGCAGTGTCGTTGGACTGACAGGCTCTTCAGTTACTGTCCCCACAGAAATTCTTTCGGGCCGGTGGCAGCAAGGGGCAGTCACACCCCCGAATATGGGAGAAGACCCCGCGGTCCAAGAGGGAGGAGGCTTTTCTTTGCCAAACATGATTGAGTAGAAGTCCAACTGATTTGGACATAAATGCTGCAATAAAGAAGCCATTTCGTGCATATGATTTGACAGGGCCTCATGATATTCTTGCATAAAATTAAAAGTATCTCTGTGAATAGCCCGCAAGGTAGTAAAGTTTTGAACCATTTGTGAAAAAACATTCGACAGCTGGAACTCCGTAAAAGTGTAATCAAATTCTGGAATATTTGATGAATCGACTGAATCAGGCGGGTAGTGGTCAGGCTCAGAGGGGCCCTCCCCCCCTGGAGAAGCTTCGCCACCAAGCGGATCAGAAACCATACCAATTTGAAACTGGCTCAAGATTTGATTAGCCTGCTCCGCAGTAACCCCATGTGAAGCCGGAGGTGTCCTCCCAGTAGAAGGAGATGCAGCCGGAGCTGAAACCCTCGAATCCGAGGCTCGTACAAAATTTTGAGAAAGTTCCGGACCACCTGCATTTTGTATATTCACTGTACGTTGGTATGGGGCCGGAGTTGTAGTGGCCGGAGCTGAAATTGCCGTTGGCTGAGAAGTTTGCCCGCCCTGATTTCCCAAGTTTGGTGGGGGTGGAAGGACCGGAACAGGAGCAGAAAATTGAACTGGAGGCGAGTTGGTAGGTGGGAGTCCGTACTGTGACGAGAGAGGAGCCGGGTCATAATTTATGGGGTGATATTGTTGCTGATAGGGAGAAGGCCCTGCATATTGAATAGGGTACGTATTTGACATGTAAGTTACGTGATCAACTCTTTCCGGGGAAGGACGGTTTTTATAGTCCGGGGGAGCCTTGGACGGATAACGGTCCCAACATTTTTCCGGTGGGTGACCGCGTCTTTTACAGTATTTGCACGGGGAAGAAAACTTTTTCTTTTTTTCTTTGTCCCACTTACTCAAGGCTTCTTGGATATGCAGTTCACACCAGTTTTTCATTTCTCGGAACCCCAGACGAGAAGCTGCGACTTCCAAGTTTGACTGTGATGGAATGTCGGAATTTTTTGAGGTTGCGGTTTTTTTAGCGGTGCCCCCCTTCTCAATATAATAAATTGGCAAGTCATAGGAGAGAGTGTCTCCCTCCGGGGGCTGTGCCTCCCGTGACTCCAAACGATCTATGACCCGGCGAACATCTTGCATATTGGGGCGTTCATGCAAAAAAAGTGAAGCTAAAGCCGAAGCAAATTTGTCATGGACCCCCGCAAAAAGCTGCTGAACACATTCTTGTTCCCGCTCCTCCTGCGTATCCCAAAGGTCGAGGGCCATCGCCTGCAACTCGGAAATATAATGACGTACAGATTCATTGGGGAGCTGCTTCCGGTGTGCAAATGCCGAAATCCGCTCCCGCAACGAACGCTGTGGTTTGGGAAACTGTGATTTTAATAGTTCCAAAAATTCTTCGTAAGACTCGACGACCTTTGGTCCGCATTTGGATGCAAAAATTTGGGCTTTTCCGGACAATTTATTCCATAACAGGCGCCCCCACTGGTCCCCGGGAACCCTATGAACGGCTACGGCTGACTCAAATTGGGGTAGCCAATCTTCAAAATAGGCGTATTTGGGGTCATAACGGGGCACATCCCTCAAAACTTCCAGATAATAACGAAATAAGCTCGGCTCAAATTTTAAAACAGAAATATCTGTGGTTTGCATAGAGTCCGGAGTAGAGTGACATGAAACTTTGGGCATTCCGTGTTTTTTCCCGACGTTGTCAATCGAATACGGTAGGGACATCTGAAGTGGGGAAGGGGAGGGTAGGGGTCCCGGAGACGATCGCGGAAGCGTAGTTTGTTGAATATACGTATGTTCCGGTTGTACGTAAAAACCCGGGGGAGGGCCCGCAGCTAAACTTTGTTGTACCAGAGGCAGGCCTCCCTGGGGGGGACCTTCACCGGAAGGGGGCAACACCACGCCCTTGACCTCCCAGTGGCAGGACACAGGCGGGTGGTGTCCCCCCGGCTGCAAAGCCCCCACCGGAGTTGCCAGGCGATTCGGAGCCACAAAATCACTGTGTAAATCCGAGCAAGCAATTTGAGCTCCCCCGAACAAGTTTTGGTTTGATGAATTATTGACTGATTGAATGGGGACCCGGAGATATTGCCCCCCACCAATTTTCTGCTCCATATGGGGTACGGGGATATTTTTTGGATTCGAAACCTCCCAGTCGACCAAAATACCCGAATTTTGACTATGGACTGAATTATATACAGAGCCATTTTCTGAACGTATAACATTTTCCCCAAAATTTTGTTGAGAATTTGAGCCTATGGGAGGGGGAGGGGTTCCGTTTCTGACCTGCCGGGAGAGTGTCCCGATAACGCCGGAGGAGACCCGAAGCGACCGGAAAGAACTAGTATTTTGAGGGGGTTGAGCCCCCGTGCCCACTTGAACAGACTTATCGGGGGACTGATTTTGAGGTGTAGAATAATTGAGAAGTTGTTGGGAAAGGGGGAGTCTCTCTCCAGCTTGCCCGGACAACGGCCCAGACACACTGTTAGAGGCAGCCCCATTTCCCAAAATATTTGGGGGTGGATGTAAATTTTGAAGTTGTTGGAGAACAGGGGGTCCCTCTCCAGCTTGCCCGGACAACGGCCCAGACACACTGTTAGAGGCAGCCCCATTCCCCAAAACAGCAGAAGGGACACTTTGAGTGCTCTGAGCAACATCAAAACAGGGAGAAATAAAGTTATCAAAAATTTTCGTGGAATTTTTTGGATTTGAATAATCCAAATTTGGGGGAAATGCAATGCCTGACTGGGCTTGGGAACCCGATTTTAAGGGGAGGGGTGGTGCCATTGTTTGGGGGAGGGGTGGTCCCAAATTATTTTGGGGGAGGGGTTGTCCCAAATTTTGGGGGAGGGGTGGACCCGAATTATTTTGGGGGAGGGGTTGTCCCAAATTTTGGGGGAGGGGTGGCCCCGAATTATTTTGGGGGAGAATAATTCCCCCCGATCTCCGACCCCCCGGTAAAAAATTTTTCCAATTTCGGTTCAAAAAATCAGAAACGCCAGGTGCCCAATTTGGGGAAATTTCGGAAAATAAGCGAGCAATTTTATTTTTAAAGCGTTTTACAGTCCGGGTAAGCGGACGAGAGAAGTCGGACATACTACTCACCTGTGAAAACGGTCGCCAGTTGTAGAAATTACGCTTGTTGCAGTAATTAAATTATTAAATAGGCTGAAGGTTGAAGGTCCGTGAGTGTGCGTATGTCCGAATAATCCAAATCCGCTTACCCTAACCTACTGCAAAAGTCGACGGCAATCTAAAAAGTACCGCGAGTTTACTTTTCTTTAACCAAATTTATGCCAAAATACAAAATTGGAAATTACATAATATAACAAACCTTTTACCAATCGGTAACGATAACAACCAATAGCCACTACAGTGAAAGCAGCAAACAAAGAGATTCCAAAAATTGTCAATAAAATTGGGTCCCCCAAAAATAGAATTGAGAGGTTACTCCACCCAAATGTCGGAAAGACAAAACAAGACCCGACCTCTCAGCGTCCCAACTTTGATAAGACTGACTTTTGAGCGCTCGAATTGGAATAGTGAAAATTAGCTAAGGAACCGAGGTTCCTACACGAGAGTACAATTTACGTTTATCGTTTGTAAAGATAGCGCTACATTTTAGATGAATTTAAGTGAAAATCAAAGGGAATTTCGGAAAATACTTCACACTAGTGCACTCTATGTTGTGCAACAACCTATACTTATTGAATGAAACCTAACATTAACCCCTATTAATATTGAATATAAATATACTCATATTTAATAAAATAATTTTGTAGCGACAACCGTAATGGAGACATTACTGTCAAAAATGTGATGTAAAAAGTGACGTGCGATAAAAGAAACGGTTTGGACAGGTTTTGAAATCGACTTTTTATTACTGGACTACTCATGACAAACAATTGAGTGCTTTTTAAGAGTTCTTGTGGAAAATAAGTTTCAACTTAAAAGTTAACAAGTTTTGCGAAAAGTACGCTCCATTGAAATTGAGCAGCAACAATGAAACGATGTGCGAGCAACCAAACTAGAAAGCATTAACCCATTTTACAGAGATGAAATTTACAATTTCCAAAATTTCTAAACCAAGAATTCAATTTAATTTTAAAATTAATTATTTAGTTTTTATTGCACAGTTATAAATGTTCAAACTAAACGAAGGGAAAAATTATGAAAGGATTTTAGTTTTAGAAAGGAACGAAAAAACTGCGCACTAATCTGTGATGTAATCTCTTGCTATCATGGAAAATGTGGTGTTTCCAATAGAGAGATCTTTACTCAGGCCTATAACCCCAAAATAAAATTTTATTCTTTACTAAAATAAATTTTGGATAGTCAATTTGTTTGTTTCTAGGAAGTGTGTTTGTTGCCAAACTTTTCCTATCATTTACAATAGCCCTCCAAAGGTGACCCCGACATGTGTTAAGCATAGGAAAATTTTTCTGCTGCCAAAAGTTTGAGCGCTGTGTGGAAGCAAATTGGCTACAACTTGGTGTAAACCTAATTTGGGCTAGGTAAAGTGCTATAGCTATAGGACGTTATTTTCCGTAGAGCTCTATCAGGACTCTTCAGTAGCTCACAGGTAACAGAAATTCCACTGTTCCTCAAAAATCGTCATTTTTCGAAAATTTCATGTTTGCTGCTTTATAAACAGCCAAAGCTTATGGCGTGCTAATAGGCAGGCATAAAGCCAACGTGTATAAAGTTTCATGCCAATAGCGTTGCGCTGGCTACATACGACACCAGGGATGGAAACTGGGTCAGCTTTTGGAGACCCACTTGACCCAAACCGAAATTTGGCCCAGAGCCAAGGCGTCCCATAAAATCATAAAACTTGCTGACCCAGACCCAAACGACCCAATAGAATAACGTGACCCTGGCTGACATTACCTAACCGTGATTGTCCTTTTGTGCAATGTTTTTGAAACACCGTAACTTTCTAAGTTTTTGGAAAAGGCAAGAGTAAGTATATACATTCCATTATTTTGTAAAACTAACAGTTTGTTTTTCTTACAAAAACACTAGTTAAACATAGACCGGCAACTTTCAACCATTTAGTGAATTTGCACCTCAGACAAGGTTTTTCCTGCTGCGCCTCAGCGCAGCAGGTCTCTTATGTTTGCTCGGCCCGAGCCCTCACACGCATTTTGCTTGATAGATATACGCTTCACCGTAAATGCGTGTAAACAATGGTTTAAGATAGGGCTGGTATGATTTGTGTGCGAAATCTTGTCTTTCATTCTAAAGAACTTCTTTTTCCGATTTATATGCATACTACGCATATACGTATGGGATTACTTTCGATTCCAAAATCGGAAATGTCTATTCTTTGTTCTAATTCATGACTCATCGTTACAGTTAAACTTTTGTCATTAATACCTCAGCTCAGCAAAGATTTCTCAAATATGATAAACTTACAGGAACTTGTGCTAATATACACACAAATGCTCAATAGTTTAAAGCTTATTTTGGATATAAAGCAGAATTCCTCAAGCTTTATAGAAAATCTTTAAACAATGTTTTGCACGTATATTTTTCTGTACTAAGCAATTAAGAGCTCTCTTTTAAAATAATTTAATGCGCAGCAGGTTTACAATCACTTAAATGTCCGTCCAGCGGAAACTGAGTCTTTTGCACAAAATCTTGCTTGTTTAAAGAAAATGTAAGACGACTTTTGTCTTTTTACCAATAGCTTTAAAATTTTGCGTGGAGCCGGAGCACATACTGGAGCCAAATAAATTTGAAAGTTTAAAATTGTCAAATACATTAAAATTTTGTCTTGGTAAGAAAACACCAAGCGGATCAAAAATTTAAGAAACTCCAATTTAAGACCTCCGAGGTCAAACCACAGGTAGTCTAGACCATACCTGAACTGGAGGTCCAATTTCACTGACCCTTGTGGAAGCAAATTTGGGTACCCCTTGTAAGAGTGATTTTTCTTAGGGGTACTTTTGAAGGCGATTTTTAAGCGATTTTTGCCATTTTTTAACAAAAAACAGCTATTTTTAGCAAAAACGCGATTTTCGGATGTTTTTCGCAAAAAATAGTGATTTTAAGTGAAAAATGCCGGCGAAGCCGGATAATTTTTGGAAATTTTAGTCGTAAGACCTATTTTTTGGGCAATTTTCTTACCTCTTGTGGCCAATTTTCTTACCCCTTATGGGAGCAATTTTGCGATCCGTTGTGGTCGACTTCGCCGAGGGGGGGAATTTCCCCCCTTCCCCTGTGGTTTAGACTACAGCGAGCGGCACTGTATGGGTCCACTCTACCCAGTGTAAATCTGAGATCCTAATGCAGCTGGAATATTTGTAGCATGCATTCTAAGCGGTTCCCTAACATTACTGCTAAAAGATAAGGGTCGTATACGTACCTAAAGAAATTTCAAAGCCTTTTTCTTGAAAGCATATAAAAACGTCTGACTCCACTACTTTGCATATAGCTTTGTCTGCTGTTGTGACCTGCAGGATCCTGCCCATTTTTACCTTAAAAATTTCGCGATGCAATTCCAGCAAAAGCTTTCTGAAAGAATCTGTAGGTTTTATGCTTTAAGGTTAGAAACAAATCAACTACCCTTATAATTTTAAACTTTTATGTTGGCATTTGAACCATTTATTAATTCCTAGCTTATTTGGACCTATTTGAGCAAAGAAACCGAGACGCGAAATGTTCCCTACCCTAAGAACTCATACCAGTATATCCTTTAGCTGCAGCAGTTTCACCATTCAAAGTAGATTTTAATTCCAGTTTTAGTTGGCTAACCGAAATCTTTTTCAGTTAATGGGCCTTGGCCGTCGGTTATATGTAAACTAAACCTATGTATTTGCCTAGAGATCCAGGGGTCTTCCGTCGCTCAGTAAGAGCCAGTAAAAAAATCAACAGCGCATTTTGCCGGCTAGTTCTACTCTTTTCGCCCTTTTCGTAAGCAGAGTCAGTTACTGGCACCCTACACTATGTAGCTCACTCACAACCTGAATGCTTAGCTTTTAATTTCGACAACAACCAACAAAAACAGCAAAACAAAAACGACAAAAAACAATTTAACAGTGTCCAGTGTACAGAATCGAATCGATGGCAGCCATCATCGTTTTGGCCGTCTCCGCAGAGCAAGCGTCAGAGTAGATCAGAGTGGCACACTCTTTAGCTTCCTTCATTTTCCGGCAGATTTTCAGCATAGTTTCCTCCTTTGCCTGCTCGCTTTTCTCGACCGGAATTTCGCTTTCTCCGCCCTCAATTCCCTCGATTTTCATCACCTCGTCCATCTTGTCGATGCAGGATTTCATCTCTTCCTTGCCGGCTGCTTCCGACAAACACTCCTGATTGGTCTCCAGTGTGGCTAGGTTGGCGCAGTAGGGCTCTGAAGCAGAAATACGAACATTGTAGGTACAAAGCTTGGACGGATAAATCACAGTTCAGAAATTGCAACTATTTAACACATTGAAACTCAACGGCGAGGCGAAATAATCACAATGTAAATCATAAAAATCAATACCGTTTGAACAACCATGGTTAGAACAATGTAAATCAGCGAGATCGGAGAAAGACTAACAGACCACCCCCCCCCCTTAAGAGCGCTCTTGTAGGCTTAAAAGCATTCTGAAGGCTTCACAGGATAAAGTAGGATAAAGTACACGTTTAGATACTAAGTTATTCCTTACCCAAAGTCATAGGGTGGTTCATTTCCTCCGTGCATTTTCCCTTTTCAACGTTGGCGACGCAGATCTTGTACTCGTCCATTCCCTTGCACACAGACTTCATGAACATCGTGATGCCCTAAAAAATAAAAAGCCTACTTAAATTAGATTAAATTAGACCATTTAGAGCAGCCCTTACAAATTTTTGGACAAAGCCCCCTCATGATCAAATCTATACTGAATAGTTAACAGGTCTGTCATAAAGTTTTGCTTAGGGCAAATCATAGGTTAATTCTCAAACAATCATCCCTATTCAAACGGTACAATTTCTTACATGGGTGTCCACAAGAGCGCCGAGACCGAAATCGGGTAAGAAACCAAAGGCTTCCTCGGAACACTTGATGACAGCAACCTCCTGCTCTGGAGTGCACATGGAATTACCTACAACAAAATTTAAAAAGGAAAGTGAAAGGAGCTGAAAAATTACAGTATAAACGCAGAAAATTACATTACGAAGAAAATAAAATCCGCTTCAATTTCAACTACACACAATCATTCACACACAATCATTCGCAAGGGAATGTTCGAAAAATTGCCAGGACTTACCCAATCCGACAAAAGCAGCCAAGAAAAATCCGACGATTAGATGAAGACCCATTTCTGTCCTGTGGATAAAAGATTAGAAATAACAACTAAAATTTGACTGTAGCGTTGGACACTGCAAACTGATTCTGATGTTGACATTTCTGGGTTTATAAGCAGACCAGAAGAATATGCAAATTACCCATTCTGTGTCAAAACTCGATGCTGCTAATGCAGTTATGCAAATTAGGTTTGCTCCCACATTGAACTAGTGCCATGAGTTTTATTTGTAAGAAAGACTATCTTTGACATCAAATTCAACAACAATTTTTTAAATTTTAAAGCCGATCGAGAGGTTATCGGGACTAGAAACAAAGTTGAAGGTAATTATGTAAATATTTTATTCACAAAAGGGTTGGTTTTGCTCGAGATTCCAGGAATCAGCGCGTCGGCCGCCCTTTAGCTGGTTCTTGGTCGTTTGCCACTGGTCGTGGCTGCTCCCCGACTACTGGAGTTGGCCGACCAACGACCAAAATCCGACCAAATGCCCATGCCTAACACCAGCCGGGAGCCGGAGTTTTGCTACGCTCAGGGTTGCAGAAGGATTGGCTCCGGGCTCCAGGACCTGGCCTGTACCCGGACCCTGATTCTCATTCCCGGACCTGTCCAGACCCGGAATCCGTTTAGCGGTCGCATAAAACGAAGTTTGAGTAATAGTCATAGTACAAAAACGTTTGGATGTTTTCTTTGCTCCACCAACCATAGTAGCTGAATCCAAGCCAAACTTTTTGTTTGACTTATTAATATCAGTTATCAAGAAGTTACTTTCAATTTCAAACACTGATATTCTGGACCCGGATTCTAGCAAACTTTAGACCTGGTTTTCTAGACCAAATTCTAAGCCCTTTTGTGTCCGGGTCCGGGACCCGGTTGCCAGCTTTGGGTGGGGCAACTTTCTTTCTTTAAATTATGTTCTTTACATAGGTATCTACCTGGTATTCTTTAAGTGAGTATATTATCCGATTATGGTCTGAATCCAGACTTCATAATGTAGCATTACCAAAAAATACAACTACAAATCACTGTTAAACTATTGGACCATCTTTTGTCGTGCCGCAATATTTGTCACAATTAAATATTCCCGCTTGAGGAAGGGATCCAGGACTCGAGGGTTTATGTAGGGTTTATGTAACTCCCCACGTTGGAATGAACTGTTGAAACAAATGCTCAGAGTGTTAGCAATTAATGTTTACGTTAAACTGAAATCAATTTGAAAACTACTTTTAATCATTTTGCCTTTGCCCAAAGGAAAGCTATCTGACTAATTTTTGTGATAACACTTACAAATTCTAAGAAATCCAGTCTTGTTTTGGGGTTATCGACCGTTCTTATCAATGCGGTTTGATTAGTCGTAGGCCGGATGATTTTTTATTAACTTTGCTACATCAAAAGTCAGCAAAGTTAAAAAACTTTTGAGTACAGTTTTCTTCTAATGTTCATAGCATTGCACCTGTAATTTCGGCTGCATCAGACTGGCCTTGCCGAGAATGTTTTTAACTGTGGGCAGAAGCGGGCCGGATCGACTCTACAAAAGTTTGTAAAATCACTAAAATTAGCTACGCATTTACTGATTCTGGTTATTTTGTAGCGAAATTTAACATTTCGTAGCATAATTTAGTCTCTCCATTTTGCATTGAAGCTCTTGAAATAATATTGTTAGCAAAATGTTGGAATTTGTCTTTTGGCGGGCCGAGCCGGGCCAAAAATGTTTTCCAGCGGGCCGGGCCGGGCGGGGCCGATAAAATCCGGCCCGTGCTCATCTCTACTAAGTAGCTACCTTAGCAATTCCATCAGACAGATTGCTTCCTAAGGTCAGACAGCACGGCTCTAAGTAAATTTTTTAAGTTTTTATTCTTCAATCTTATAGTTTACCCTTAATGTTTCTTTTCTGATTTAATTTCTACCCTTCAAAAACTATTTGGTCTGATCATAAATAGGTGAGCTTTTATGCCAAGCGAAGGTTTCTACAAAGAAATTCGATAATCTAAAGTCGCTTCTCAGCAAGTCATTCCTGAAAGCGGCTTCATAGCCTAGACGACGCAAAACTCGCACGTAACAGTAAAATTAGGCTTGTCAAAGTTGAGCGGAGGAAAAATGGTCGCAACGATGTTTCCTTCCTGTGTAGTGGAAGCTGTGCTTCATGTGACGCTTCAAGCAACTGATGTAAGGGGCCGAGAAGTAGCATACATGTACATACATACAGTAGCATACATGCATACTAAGTAGCATACATGTGCTTGGGGGGATTTGGGGGAGGGGGTTCCACCCTTTCCAGACCAGGAGCTCACCCCCCAGAGGTGTCCCTCACACCGCCCTCCCCTGTCCAGAATCAATTTTCTGTCTAAGAAATAGAAAAACCTGGTTTTTCAGGCGCCGGTTCTTTAAATTCAAAGTAGTGAAACTCAAACGAAACGAAAAAGTTGGTTGTATGTAGGTGGTTGTTGTGCAAAAAGCCGGTTGGACAACTTTTGAGCAACTTGGCTGAAGCAACCAAGTTGCTTCAACTAAGTTGTTCCAGAGTTGTATGCGGGCCGCGGGTACCCGCGGGGCGGGGCGAGGCGGCCCGAATTTTACTACCCGCGCGGGCCGATGCGGGCCGATTTTGGCTACTTTCCTGGGCTAATTTTGCTTTCTAGAAATTTCATACATACCAAATCATATACAAAAGGAGGCAATATTTCAGAATTTTAAACATTACTTGACTTCGTTATGCCATTCGATACCTTCAGCATGCACTATATTGTTAGCATTATCAGCGTATCGAGTAATAACCTGTAGCTGTTGAGTAAAACATATAAACCCGTGAAAACTACGGGTTTTATTTGTATTGAAAATGTAAAAGTCTAACTTGTAATCTTAGTTTAATCTTTAATCTTAGTTTAGTTTGTTCTTTCATTTGTAATCTATTATACCAAAGCATCTCTTGAGAAAAATATCAACGATGTCCTGTAGAAATTATATCTATATATATATAAATCGAAACTATCATCTACAAACTTGAATCCTGTGGTTTCTACGTGAACTTTTTTTAAGTGTTTATCACTGAAAGTGGGTGTCAGCAATTGGCGCAGAAACTGAATTTTTAATTTAATTTCGGAACTTCGTGTTGGAAATTTAAGCACCTAAATATAAATCCATGATAGCTTCTCACTGAAGACTTTAATTCATTTAAGGTGCTGGTAACCTATAGTGCAGTGCATTTGTGGTGATTTTTTTAAAACGGCATAACTTTCGCAATTTTGGGAGTTGGAAAGAGTTCTATACATCATTTTAAAGCTTGGAATCTGTAAATTCAGGTGAGCTTACGGAACTAGCAAAATTAACAAAAAATTTTCAGACATACTGACATCTGGCAGCTGAATTATTGACCAAACATTTTTGAACATCAATTCTTCAAAACTGGAGAATCGGATACATAAAAGCACTGTTTGTGCCATGATATGAAGGACATATGGGTTGAGGGATATTTTTTGGATTTGGCTCTGCCTGCAGGTCTTCATTGTCGAGAAAATTCACCAGCGCATTGAGTATTCTTGCTACTCATTATGTTCTAGCCAAAACCAAGAAAAAACCCTCCGCGAAAGTTCGAATTTCCACTCTGCCCAAAAATCTCCGGAATCCGTCGAGTAGTTTTTGAGAAATCTATGTTTAAAACAAAATAATCGCAGTTTTGCCAAAATTGTTTTACGGCCAAATCTCCAGTTTAAAGCAATCAACTCCTGCTAATAAACATTGATGAATGTAAACTAGACTGTAATGGATATACATGGATCCATATTGTCCGTTAAGATTTGGTAGTATTTTTGAAAAAGCTGATTTCTTCGAAAATGACAACTTTTTGACCCTAAAAATCGTTTTTTGATTATACTGGCTTAATCACTGGAGATAGCTCGTAGGTTGTAAAGGCAAAAATGGTCATTTCGGTATCCTCTTTTCAGCCATAACAACCAATCCGATGTATCAACTACTTATTGAGAGAATAGTGGCAAAAACCTAAAGTTTCCATCTTTTCACCTAAAAATGCGGGACTGGTCCGAGAATGGTAAAGAGCACCCAAATAGCATAGTTGGAAAGTTTCAGCTATTTAAGTAAAGGATTAAAGCCGTATGAGTCAAAAATACCCGAAAGAAAACCACTAAACCAGTACCTTAAGGTCACTTACAGCCGAGTGAAGTTCCACGGCATACGGCGTTATGGGGAAAACTGTGTTTGCTGCAGCTGCGGCGCCGCCGCTTTCAAAACCAATTTTCATTTTTCGTACGTAAATAGCTGGTTAGTTAAGCTCGTTAAGGTGCTGAAAGAAACTCGCTCTCAAGAATATATGCGACAAGCATTTGAAAAAATGAGCAAAATCCCCGCCCAAAAATTTTTTCATGGCGTACCCTTTCAGTTAAGGGAAGCTAAGCTTTTGTTACCACTTTAAGAACAGTAAATTGGTAGACAACAAAGTTCAAATCAAACAAACAGAAAAATTTGCCGGATCCGGAAGTATCTTTGAAAAAGTACATCAGTTTTGGTGCTCAAGTACTACATAGGAAGCAATTTTTACGTGCGGGTACCTGCGGGCCGGATTTCGCGTGTGCGGGCCGCGGGTCGGAGTGTTGCGGGCCGCGGTCATAAGGTGCGGGCTGCGGTCCGGGCGCGGGCCGGAAAAATCGGCCCGCATACAACTCTGAGTTGTTCCAACGTTGCCTAGTGTGAACTGGCCTTTAGGAAGCGCTGAGTGTCCTACTCTTCCTATTATAAACTCTTTGTTTGAGCAATCCATGGAATTTGGGCTGAAACCAATTTCAGTCCTTTCTCCAAACATATTTGAATATATGAAAGTTTTAAGAACGTATTTTGTTAAAATTCGGCGGTGGGAGCCTAAATAATTATCAATTTGTGTTTATATTATTGCTTAAGTCTAGAAACTGCAGTTCTTTGAAGGAACTGACACTGAACCTGCAACTCCGCCTGAAATTAAGACTGAAACTGAAATGATTTTGTGTTCTCGAGTGAACCTTAAACTGAAACTGAAAAACTTATTTTCGTCCAGCGATTAAAACTGAAAATGAAGTTATCTTGGATTGCCGACTAAAACTAAAACTGAAACTGAAACTGAAACTGAAGCTGAAACTGAAACTGAAGCTGAAACTGAAACTGAAACTGCAATTGAAATCGCCTGCTGAAACTACTGAAGTTACTGAAACAGCACTGTATGTCAGATTCGTGCAGGGAGCAGAGCAGGATCAGATTTCACTGATATAGGAAAAGGGAAAGGCAGTTTAGCACAGAAGTCTGGGCCTGACACCAAGCTGAAAGTGGTTGACTTTTGTCAAACAGCCATTAAACGGGGAAACAGTCAGTTATTCTGGTTGGTGCCGTTATTAGCTTTTATGTCAGACGATTTTTGCTACTTTTTGCTAATTTTGTTTGTCTGGTAAATCGCGGATATACAGCTTTAAAATATGTATAAAGTTCTTTCCAACTCACAAAATTGCGAAAGTGATAGCGTTTCAAAGAACACCACGAATGCACTGCAACCAAGGATACCCCGATAATTTTTATTTTGCGATATATGTTACCGAAGTTTGTCCAACGGAAACTTAGCATTTTGCATAAAATCTTGTTTGTTTTGTTGAAAAATGATTACCATAGTTTAATACCCTGTCTTCAGTGCATGCCATCAGACATGTGAAAATGGTAGAAGAAATTGCGGTGTTTCAAAATTTTGAAAACTCTTGTTTTCCATATCATTCAGATTTAACTTTTTTCTAAGTTATTCCATACATATTTCGATGATTACGTTTGCTTGGTGTTTATGGATTAGCTGACATTTACGGAAAATGACCTTCTAGAATCTCATACCCTATTTAGAGGTTAAACTGTAGGATGTTTTTATTCCTGCTAGAGCAGGAATACCTATTATCGGTTTGTTGCATCTTTTGCATGTAATAGCTCGGTTCTCTTAGCAAAGGCCCTATGTTTAACACATGTCTAGCTATGTGCTGTTTTTTGCCTGCAGAATATGCAATTTAGTTTTTGCAACAACGGCTACACAATGTTAGTGTTAAAGTTACAGTGACCAGGAAGCTGGTACTGCCAACTTAAAACGCCAGCGGTTTGAGAACTTATTTCGCTGCCCACTGTCTAAGTTAGAATTTTTCAATTCTTAATTGAGATTTAAATCCCCTTTGTCATAATTAACTGAAAATGCATTTTTCAAGGCTTTTACTTTTCTCAAGCACTCTTAATGGTTCTGGAAATAAAAATCACCGTTCCATTAAGTTTCCACCTGCTTGATATCATTGGGTGCTTCCTGTTTAGGTCCTATTGTAACATTGTTCGTGCAGCTTTGCTGTCTGGAAAACAAAAACTCTAGCTGAGTAAAATGTAGTGTTAAATCTGTGGTGTCAAAGCAAATTTGGTGACTGAAGGGAGGTGACGGACGGAAAAGATTCTTTAAAGTTGACATTAAAAGAAAAAAGTCTGTTAGCTGTTACGCTCTCACTGTCTAATAATTCTGTGATAAACGGTTATACTCTGATGAAAGGGTTGCCTTTTTGTGTAAAAGGCCGCAACCGAATAGTTGCAGCACATTAGTTACAAAACACTTAACTGTAATGTGTGAGTGTGATGTGTGTATGTTTTAGCGAATTTATTTTAATGTGATGGTTTTGATGAGAAATATGTGTTGTGTAAATTTGGGTTGAAATTAGTCTAAAAGTGTTGGTTCTATTATGTTGAAATGCGCTATGTTTTTATTCAGCCCACTTAGCGACTAGGTGGCGCTGTTGAGCTAGCCTTGTGGAAGCGCATAGTCGGGTCTGCAAGAGGGTCTCAAATTCAGCCAATCAAAATTCACTAGGCATCTCTCTCAGCATTCACTTTAAAAACCAGTCAGTCTTTCTTTTCTTAACGTTAACGTGCGGTCGGTTAGTGTGAGCTCTGCCTAGCCCTTTTATATGAGTTTGCCTCTTTGCCGGGATTTTTCGTAAGTTATCGATTTCTTTCTTTTGTTATTTTAGACTCCGAGGCGACCTCGTGGGCCGACCTAAATTTGTTAGTGGTACTCTACTGAGTTTTATTCCCTTTTTAATTTAGTTCTCAAATATGGTTACTCACTTTAGAAAAAGGATTTTATTACGTCATATTAAATAGTTTAGTTTAGCCGCGACGGCTTAGGGAAACATCTTTGAGATAAAATTTCTAGAGGGGTTTAAATGTTCTTGGGCTCGGGCTTGCGTGTATAATTTGCCCTGCTTTTATGTTTAAATTTCTAATTTATGCCTTGTTGACCTTTAGTTGCTTCTTAGAACTTGCCTTTGTCTAGATATTTCTCTGTTTGGTGAACTTTATTAATGAATGCTTTATTGTCAAAATTTGCTTTATGGTGTAAATTTCGGGAGTCTCTCCCTTTGTCTATACTTTATTAAACGTGGTCTCAGTAGCTGAGCCATTAGGGTGTCTGTAGTTAGGCCTTTATTAGAATTGTATAGTCGGTAGGTAGGACTCTGAGTTATTTTCCAAGTCTAGGTAGGCTAATTATTTATTGAGCGTGTATTTAATTTAATCAAAGTTTCCTTAGTAGTCGAGTAGGTGACCAGTCATTTGTCCCTTTAGCCAGCTCTTTTAGTAGTTTGTTAGGCTTAACTAATTCTTGGCGAGATCCTGCCCAGGTCGACTGGAACATAAGTCTCCTCCAGGTTCGTCGTTTCCATACGCGCACAGTTTCCACCCGTAAAGTTTGGTTGCCCCTACACTTCCAACTTTACATTAGGCTGCCAGTCCTCGACCTTTTTCTTTTATTTATCCTCGTTTGTCCTAGTTTATTTTTGTACTCTGCTTTTCTCCTTTTGTCATAGTAGTATTGTCATTTGTTTTCCTTCTTCTTTGTTTTGTTTCTCGGATTTGATCTCCTAGTATTTTTGTAGTGCCTTTTAATCCGGTTGCTCTTCTAATTAATTCAGTGTTTTGTTTTAACTTGCATTTCTATTTTACTTGTACGTGTTTAATTGTTGAATCTCTATTTCGTGTAAGTTTTTCTTCGACTCTTATATAAATGTCCGTTCAGCATTCACCTGTGAAAACATCTAAGGCTTCGACCAAGCCGGCTGATACGGCCACTTCAAGTGACGCAATGGATAATCGGCCCTTGAATCCAGACGGTTTTGGACGACTGTTTCCCCCATCGACCTTGAGTAAAAATCCTTCTACTCAATCATCATCCAGCCAGGCCTCGGCGGGCCCTGCTTCTACAAGCGCTACGCTTAGTAGACCATACTTGCGATCAGACTCGGCCAAAAACAAGGCCTCCAAAAGGGAGGAATTATTCGAAGAAGCCACGGATCAGGGTCACGACGACCAACAAGAGGACGAGGCCTCACAGAAGACCGATGAGTTTTTGTCACCTACTGATCAGGGTGAGGTTATAGAGGAAGAATGGGACGAACAGGCAAGCATTAGGGATCAATTGGAGTTTCTTCGGCTCAAACTGGCTCGGATCGATTCTACTCTCCGGAACAGAGAGCCCGATAGGGAACCGCTGGCAGAACCGGTGCCAGGGATGTCTGATGTCTCGGACCTACGAGCCTTTGTTAACCAGCTGGAAATGAATTTATTTCAGCAACGACCAAGACTGGGGTCGGACAGCTCGATTATACGCAGACAACCCGGAACGAGGTCGTTCCCTCTGTTCACTCGCCCTAAGCCTCGACGGCAAGAGGGGACTGGAAATTCACGACAACCGGGGGTAGCAGGCCCTAGTGAACCAGCGGTGGCAGGCCCACGGTACCGCTCAACGGCTCATATCGACCTCACACGGTCAAAGCGCTCGAAACGGGCTAGCAGTAGCCAACGGCCAGATAGCGGCGATTCCGAACAAGAACCGGATAGGAAACCGAAAGTGCGGGGACCCATGGACGCGTGGGTGGTCCCGCTACGGGACCAGCCCACTGTTCCGGTCCGACACCGGCCTCAAACACCAGATACTGCTGGTCTCTTCCGAGTGAGAGGTCTGACCGAACAGGAATATAGTGTGATTAGGGGCTTGCTCACAGCTTGGATAGCAGAAATCCCGCGCGAAACATGGGAGGCACTCGAGCAGAATTTCCCTCGAGTTTGTATGGAGCTACTGCGTATGTGGCCCAACCCCAGCATGGATCCGGACGCAGGGGCTCCCCCGTTCCAAATGGGGCAGTCTAAACCAACTCGGCAGCCGAGCCCAGAGCCGGTCCGTAGCCGCAGGGGGAGCCAACAACGGGCCCCGCCAATTGTAGATCTGGATTCATCTGATGACCAGGTGCGAGGGTCGCCAGCGGCGCAACCCCGCCGGCGGAGAGATGATATGCGGCGGTCTAGAACCCCATCACGGGGCTATCAGTCCCCATCACCCGTACGTAGAACGCCTAGTCCTAGGCGCTATTCGCGGGACCGGGATTACCCTGCCTCTCGGCGAGAGCGGTCGCAACGACCACGTCCTTCAGAGCAGCGAGAACCCTCTTCATATGAGAGTTTCAAACATCTGGGTGAATACCTGAAGGGCTTTAAGGGGGTTAAACCCTTTCAAGGGTCACAGAGTAATATCAAGTTTACTAGCTGGTTGGCGAATTTCGAAACCACAGTAAAGGTTCATGACGTGCCAGCCGGTATGAAGTATAGAATTTTGTGGACCTTACTTGATGACAAGGTCAAAGAGTCTATGACTCCCTGTCCACCGGATACTTTCGAGGACCTAGTGACTAGGATCCGACAACTGTATGAACCCTTGCCTGTTACTACGGAGCAATATGCAGAGCAATTTTATAGCCGGATGCAGGAACCGCGCGAAAAGCCACACGACTATATGGCAGCGCTGCGCTTGCTAGCGGTGCAAGCCTTTCCATTCGAACCTGGTTTTGATCGGGAAAAGAAGGTTGTGGCTCAGTTTAAAAGAGGCTTGAAAGCGGATTTGCGTTCTAGAATGGCGGCCCCATTGGCCGACATTCAGTTTTGGCCCCATGTGCGGGAGAACGATTTGATCACTCGGGCTCTCCATATCGTGGAGTCAGTACAGGTAGAACTGGATAAAGAACAGGCTGTTATGGTCTTTAGTGCCCAGAGTCAGGGACCACGAGGCTATAACGCTACCCAGGGGCGACCCCAACAGGACCAACAGCGGATTCAACCACAGAGCCAGAATCAGAATCGTAACCAGGGTTACCAACGGAACGACGAACGACCACCACCACGCCAGCCTATGGGTAGGTGTTGGCAATGCGGTCTGGTCGGCCATAGGCAACAACAGTGCCCGGACTACCTGCAATACCTGAGTCAGAATGATCAGGTCCAATATCAGGCTAGGGGTAATACCCATCGACAGTACCGAGACAGGGGTCAGGAGGGTGACCCCCCTGCCCGGAGTCGCTATGACCAGAACCAGAACCAGAACCAGAACAACCAACCACCACCAAAGGAATCAGGACCAGCGTAACCAGCAGGAGCCGCAACGACAACAAGGTCAGCAGGACCAAAGGAATCAACGACAACAACCGGTTAGACCTCGCTCTATTAGCCGGGGTTATGTAGGTCCACGTCGGTATGAAGGTTTTCCGGAAACGGGAAACGAGAATGCAGGGCACGGGCAGTAGACCTGGCCCCGTGTCCCGCACCGACAAAGCCGTCTGGTGAAATGGTCTGTGCGGTCCAAGCTGTTGTTGTTACTAACTCTAATTTTTCTAATAAGCCTGATAACGAACCCTATTGGAATCATGGTGGTTTGTGAAGTAGTGACTCGGAAAGTGAGGGTAAAGGAGGCGACCCCCTTCCTCCACGGGACCAGGAACCTGTCTGCTTGTATCTGAATAAGGACACAAATCGGGACGTAAACCCATGGAAATGTCCGTGTAAAACCTGCAAACAAGTACGTAGACGGGCTGAATGGTTCCCGGAAGAGGACGTGGTCCTTGCAAATGGAGGTTTCCCGGACGGAGGAGACGTAGTCTATGATGGCGAAGGCAACCTTCGGCCATATAAATACTGGAATCGATGGCGGAAAGAAGTGAAACCCTTTGGTGATGGAGGGGCCTCTCAGCGCCCTGTCCCGTATAATAGGCGGTGGAAGCGTGCACCTGGTACTGAATGGAATATGCTTACTACAGTACGTAAAGCTATGAAGTGGCAAGAAAATTCCGCAGTCATGGCAGCACAGACTCGTGCCAGGCAACCTGGTGCGGGCACAACCCGGAGGCAAAGGAAGACATCTACCTCGAAGGAGGTACAAACGGACCCTATTGAGGTTATTCGACCCTTACAACAATGGACGCCCACTCGGACGGAGAATCCATCGGGAGCCGGGGCTCATCGCAAAAGCCCTGGGGAAAACCAACCCTCGGGTACTGGGCTTTCAGCAGTAAGCACTGGGGAAACCCCAACGTCAGAACTGGCGGTCACTACCCAGGTGGTGCCGGAAACTCCCATCTTTACGAAGGAACCGCCCAGTATTGTGGTTACTGGGGCGTCTCCACCCAAGCGGTCGAGTTCTTTGAAACCCTGGTCAGCAGCAAACAATCCTAGCCGACGAGAGCTCACGGAAACGGACGTATCGGATGACGAATCTGGTACTTCAGGCCTAACATTGGCGCCAGTTGAAGTTCATAGGTCTGGAGCTACTCCAGTAACACCTTTGAAATTGCGAAAGGACACTCAGGGTGAGTGGGAACCGGTAGAAAAAGGGATGAAACATCCGAAAACACCGGTACAATCCGGTGTCCCTACCCGTAACAGATTCGCCCTGTTGGAAACTCCGGAGTATGCAGTCATTCGACAAGGTTGGGCAACCGTCAACCAAGCTGTTCAACAAGCTCATGTAGTCGCCCAGTCTATTGGCGAACAGATTCAACAGCTGGCTGTTAACGTAATGTCCGTGACGGACCAGGTCCAGCAGTCTACCCAGAGCTTCGAACAACTATTGGCTGAATTCGTTCAGAAGGATTACGAACGGACCTTAGAACTTCAACAGAAGGGAACCCTTCGCGAACCAGACCAGCCTATCTGGTCGGAGGACCCGCCGCAACCCCGCAAGGGTAGACGGGGCATTCGCCTAAACGACCCGAATGAGATCATTGTGCTGGATAGCACACCGGTGGACGAGGAACCGGTACCCGCGACGCAGGAAGATACTTCCACTAATAAGGACGACGCTACAGTATTACAACAGGACGAGGTCATAACAACCTCAGGAGCGGCCGCTCCGTCGGGAAACTTAGTTGAACGTGACACGGCCACTGTAGATCAGCAAGAAGTGACTTCTACTGATCTAGGGGACAAGTACGGAATCTGGGACTTAGAACAACAACTTAGGGCTGCTCTTAGTCCAGCTCAACGAGTCGAGTTTAACCTAGACGTAGAAGCCAGCGACAACGAGGAAGATAGTGGGCAACCCACAGCGCAGACTAAGCACCTCAACCGAGCGGTTCTATCGGTACTGAATGGGACGGCACCATTCTTTGTCTCCCAGTGTACTCATATCGCCTTGAAGAAAAGTCCGTACGTGATTGTGGAGGTCCGAGGCATTAAGACACTAGCCCTGCTGGATACAGGGGCCAACATTTGCCTGATGTCCAAACATTTCTTTGACCAACTCAACAGTAGTAAACGCTTACATCTGGACGAAACGAAAGCTACGGAGGTGGCTACGGCGGCCGACGACCGGAGCCTGGCTATATTGGGTACAACCAAGATTGCCTTCAAACTACATGGCGTTCGGTATGAATATACTTTTAACGTTACAAATAGTTTACAACAAGACTTTATTATTGGTTACGATTTCCAGGCAGACCATAACTGGGTGATTTTTCCTCACCAACACCTTCTTTTATGCGACAAGAAGAAGGTGCCGTTGCTGACCCCAGGCGACCTGCAGGCCTTAGCTAACCGTTTCAGTATAGCCGTGTCCTGTACGGTATATTATTGTATGCGGGAAACGTGCAAACTCCCCCTTAGATCGGAAGTTATGGTCCCGGTTCGTTGTTGGCTTGGTGGTGCAGTAAAACCAGCTATTAATCAGGCAGTTGTGTTCAAACCATCAGAGGAGGTCCTCGAGGACTATGAAGTCTATCCAGTACCTGGAGTCTTGGAAGTATCTTCTCAAGTGAATTACATCAAAATCAATTACAGCTTTGCTGTCTCGAAAACAAAAACTCTAGCTGAGTAAAATGTAGTGTTAAATCTGTGGTGTCAAAGCAAATTTGGTGACTGAAGGGAGGTGACGGACGGAAAAGATTCTTTAAAGTTGACATTAAAAGAAAAAAGTCTGTTAGCTGTTACGCTCTCACTGTCTAATAATTCTGTGATAAACGGTCATACTCTGATGAAAGGGTTGCCTTTTTGTGTAAAAGGCCGCAACCGAATAGTTGCAGCACATTAGTTACAAAACACTTAACTGTAATGTGTGAGTGTGATGTGTGTATGTTTTAGTGAATTTATTTTAATGTGATGGTTTTGATGAGAAATATGTGTTGTGTAAATTTGGGTTGAAATTAGTCTAAAAGTGTTGGTTCTATTATGTTGAAATGCGCTATGTTTTTATTCAGCCCACTTAGCGACTAGGTGGCGCTGTTGAGCTAGCCTTGTGGAAGCGCATAGTCGGGTCTGCAAGAGGGTCTCAAATTCAGCCAATCAAAATTCACTAGGCATCTCTCTCAGCATTCACTTTAAAAACCAGTCAGTCTTGCTTTTCTTAACGTTAACGTGCGGTCGGTTAGTGTGAGCTCTGCCTAGCCCTTTTATATGAGTTTGCCTCTTTGCCGGGATTTTTCGTAAGTTATTGATTTCTTTCTTTTGTTATTTTAGACTCCGAGGCGACCTCGTGGGTCGACCTAAATTTGTTAGTGGTACTCTACTGAGTTTTATTCCCTTTTTAATTTAGTTCTCAAATATGGTTACTCACTTTAGAAAAAGGATTTTATTACGTCATATTAAATAGTTTAGTTTAGCCGCGACGGCTTAGGGAAACATCTTTGAGATAAAATTTCTAGAGGGGTTTAAATGTTCTTGGGCTCGGGCTTGCGTGTATAATTTGCCCTGCTTTTATGTTTAAATTTCTAATTTATGCCTTGTTGACCTTTAGTTGCTTCTTAGAACTTGCCTTTGTCTAGATATTTCTCTGTTTGGTGAACTTTATTAATGAATGCTTTATTGTCAAAATTTGCTTTATGGTGTAAATTTCGGGAGTCTCTCCCTTTGTCTATACTTTATTAAACGTGGTCTCAGTAGCTGAGCCATTAGGGTGTCTGTAGTTAGGCTTTTATTAGAATTGTATAGTCGGTAGGTAGGACTCTGAGTTATTTTCCAAGTCTAGGTAGGCTAATTATTTATTGAGCGTGTATTTAATTTAATCAAAGTTTCCTTAGTAGTCGAGTAGGTGACCAGTCATTTGTCCCTTTAGCCAGCTCTTTTAGTAGTTTGTTAGGCTTAACTAATTCTTGGCGAGATCCTGCCCAGGTCGACTGGAACATAAGTCTCCTCCAGGTTCGTCGTTTCCATACGCGCACAGTTTCCACCCGTTTAGTTTGGTTGCCCCTACACTTCCAACTTTACATAACACTAATAAGTAGCAAGCAATAATAAAGCAAGATTCAGACAATTCTCGGCAAAGGAATCTTGCCCTTTTTGGGTACTACTTGCCGAAACTCTAATCCATTTTTCCAATGTAATGTAGTGACGCAAGCTGTAATATGGTGGACTTTCCTGTGAGTTTGTGTTTTAGCTTTGTTAGAAATGGAATTAGATGTTCCAAGCAGATCGGTAATTGTTGGTCAAGGCGGCAAAGCGTACGAAAGTTATAGTGACGCTGCTACTACCTACATTCACGACTATATCCCAGACTGGAAGCAGCAGACCTACTTTCTGCCACCAATTTTTCAATATAACTTTACAGAACCTTCGTATCCTGCCGATGGATACAAGCCAGGCGTTGAGCCAGGAAAGGACGATATTTCTTAGCAGTTTTTCTACAACCGTTTGAAGGAACTGCTGGGAAACCTTCCAGAAACAGCAATTGTATTCCGATCTTTTTCTCTTCAAAATAAGACTCCTCTTATCCGTGAATTTTTGCCCGAAATGAATCCAGATCAATATGCAGACAGAGAATGCGACTGCCTGATATTTTGTCCACGCCGTGGTTTTGTGGTGGTTGAGATAAAGGGTTGTGACAAGAAGTCACAAAGTACAACCATTAGCGAAAAGCATAGAAAAGCAGAACAAGAACAGTTGCCGAAGATTACCAAATTTCTTCAAGACTTGACATGCTGCTCAAATTTAAAGGGAATGAATATTGCCTCGTACATAGCTTTTCCACTGCTATCGCGAAACGAATGCTGTAACCTTAGTGGTGATTATCCGATTTTATCAAAGGAAGATTTGCTTGGGGATTATCTAGCTAAATCATTGCTGTCCATAAATCAACAAAACTACGCCGATGCTGACCTTGAAAACCTATTCAGGAAGTTAATTTTCCTTTTTGCCTCAACAACTGGAAGCAGTTTGAAGGATGTTTACATCGATGCTGCTCAAATTTCCATGACTCACCAGCTTTTCCAAGAAGACGATCGCATCAGAACACAGAAGTTAACCACTTTCAGAAAAGGTCCTAAAACAAATATAGTCAAGAATTATACCGCTGATTCGGATAAATTTGTTCCAATTTATTTTCTCAATCCTACCCAGCACAGTATTATTAGTGGCAGAGAATGCAAGCTTATCGAAGGTTCTGCAGGTACCGGTAAAACAGTTGTTATAATAATTAAAGCCCTATCACTAATCAATAAGAGCGAACGTGTGTCGATTATCTGCCCACCGGCAACGGCAAACTTCTATAAGCGATGGATGTCACGAAATGGTATTTCCACTGACCTATGCCGAATCTATACATTCGATGAATTTGACAACATCATTGATAAGCACAATCTTAACAACTATAATGATTTCTTTTATTGCGAGTTGGCTAAATACTGCAGCGAACGATTCTTAAGGGTTATGAACGAACTGAAAAATAAGCCCTGGACTAAAGAGGACACCTACAATCTTATTCAAAAACTAAAGATCATTTTGGCCCAGAAAGACGAGAAGCAAGCAATGTGCTGTACGATTCTGAAGAGACTGCATGAATATTTCGAAAACGTGTACAGCACACTAAAGTTGGACTTAGAAGAATGGTTTCGAGATCAGCACCTTTTTGTGGATGATATGTTTTGCTGTTGCAACAGTAAGAATTTAATTATAGGTTACTGCTGTTATAGCTTTGTTGTAGTTTTCTTGATATATATATACACATACATAATATAATATTATTTTATATTAAAAAATTATCTTTAATCCCGGTTCATGCTTTTTGTGCTTTTGTGCTTTGTGCTTTTGTCCTTTTCTATGAGTGCCTTGTGCTTTGTCCTTTGTGCTTTGTCCTTTGTGCTTTTATCCTTTGTCCTTTATGCTTTGTGCTTTGTGCTCACGAGGACGCGTTCATACTTCCCGTGGGGACAGTAAAGCACAAGTCCAGATTTAGTCTCCTGACATAAGGAAACATAGAAAGTATGTATATTTTCTGCCACAAATTAAATAGAAAAGATTTCAAATTTTTTAAAAACCAAAATATAAGGTTGTCTGTCAGTGAATAACTTCTAGACCGCATATTTGCCAACGCAACAGCAGAAAATAATTTAAAAATATTTGTGAACAAATAAAGCCAAAGTAATTATAAAAATCCACACGTATTGAAATCAAGCAGTGGATTAAAATTAAATATATATACATTTACATTTTTTATAATTTTTCTTATTTTTCCATCATTTTTTCTATGTCTTCCTTAATACCGTATTCAATTTCTTCTGATTCGCCGCCTTCTGTTTTCTATTGGATAATGCCAAAAACACTGAAATTTGATTGGCTAAGCACAAAAGCACAACTCAAAGTGTTGAACTCGGCTCAACATTCGAAAGCACACCCGAAAGCACAAAAGCACAAAAGCACAAAGCACAAAGCACATTTTTGAAGTATGAATTAGAAAAGCACAAAGCACAAAGCACTGTGCTTTTCCAAAAAGTATGAACCGGAAAGCACAAAGCACAAAAGCACAAAAGGACAAAGCACATGAAGTATGAACTGGGCTTAAGAATCAGTCAGTTCCTGGTACACGCCGACTTCAAGGCAATGGGTCAAAAATTAATTGCTCTTTGCTCATTTGTAGGCCATATACATTGTATTCACATTTCAAAATATGAAGGAATTTGATTCAGCCAATTTCGGTATATGAATAAATAAGAAGTGGAGCCGTTTTGCTTACCCAGACTGCGTGGTTCGGATATCAGTTTCGGGCAGTTTATTGATGTGCTAAAAAGTTTCATCCCATGAGTTTCATATCCTAAACAAGGTCTACTATTGAGGTTTCATTTGTGAATATCTATGCGTAATTTCACTTTTCCCATCTTAAGAAATATTACAAAACAGAAGCATAGGAGGCTATATTGAGTACGTGCATTTTCACGTTTTAGCGCTAAAAATATATTCTATAGAACAGAATTTGTATTGTTTATGTGCTCTTTCCTAGTCCTACATACTAGCCATTGGCTTGCCAAATATTGCCCAAGAAAGTGGAACCTCCGACTTCCACACACATAAAGGCACGTATCTTTCACATTAATAATTCCGTCAAGACGCACAATCCACAACGCTTGATGGAACTTTGAACTGATCCTAGTGCTCATTTTTTTCTGAACATGAAGGATATCGGAGAGAATCAATTGTAAAACCAATCGCGGCCTATGACATAATCTACGACTGTTAGAAAAAGCAAGTCATATATATATATATATATATATATATATATATATATATATATATATATATATATATATATATATATATATATATATATATATATATATATATATATATATATATATATGTATATATACATATATACTATGTTAAAAAGATTATCTTAAGAATGTGTATTTGTTGCGAGCAGTAGAAACCGAACACCTCATCCCTGTTAACATCTGTTTCATACTAAGGACTGTAAGTAGAACAGTTTACTCGTCAATACTTTGTAACTTGTTTATATATATATATATATATATATATATATATACATATATATATATATATATATATATATATATATATATGTGTGTATGTATGTATATATATGCTTGCTTTTTCTAACAGTCGTAGATTATGTCATAGGCCGCGATTGGTTTTACAATTGATTCTCTCCGATATCCTTCATGTTCAGAAAAAAATGAGCACTAGGATCAGTTCAAAGTTCCATCAAGCGTTGTGGATTGTGTCCGATCATCATCGTCATCGATTGTCATCTGTCCGATAGAGTTGAACCCATTAAAATTCTAGAAAACCTTGGGATCTAATCCCAACTTTATCTTATCACATTGGGTTAAACCCACTTAAGGTGCTGGTATCGTTTTGTGCAGTGCTCTTGTGGGTAGTTTTTGAAACGCCCTAACGTTTGCAATTTTGCGAATTGGAAAGAGCTTTATACATCATTTTAAAGCTTATAATCTGTAGATTCTCATGAAAGTACGAAACTAGTAAAAAGCCGCAAAAATAGCGAAAATTTTCTGACACTCTGACATCTGACCGACTGAATATTGACCAAAAATTTTTGAACATCGATTTCTCAAAACTGTGGGATCGGCCAAAATTTTTTCTTGCGCCAACCTATAAAGGACATGTGGGCTGAGGGACATTTTTTGGGATTTGGCTCAGCAGGTCTTAACGGTCAAGAAAATCCATTAAATGTGCGGTGTCACAAAATTTCGCAACTTTGAATTGAGTTTTCTCGCAACTGGAGATGTTTTACCTCAAACCAAGAAAAATGTTCCTCCGCAATAGTGCAAATTCTCATTCTGCCAAAAATCACGCGAATCCATTGGGTAGTTTTTGAGAAATCGATGTTCAAAACAAAATAATCGCAGTTTTGCCAAAATGGTTTTTCGGCCAAATCTCTAGCTTAGAGCAACAAACTCCTGCTAATAGGTATTGATAAAATGTGCAATGAGACTGTGTATCGAACGAGTATAAATAAACCAAAATTGTCCGTACGATTTGGCAGTAATTTTGAAAAAACTGATTTTCTCGAAAACGGCCATTTCTGGACCCCAAAAATCGTTTTTTGCTTATACTGACTTAACCACTAGAGATAGCTCAAAAGTTGTAAAGCAAAAATGTTCATTTTGGTGCCCTTTCCAGCCATACCAACCAATCTGGGTCTCGACTATGTGCTAAGAGGATAATGGCAAAAACCAAAATTTCTTTATCTTTGCACCTAAAAATGCGGGACTGGTCCCAGAATGTT